>BLSH010378576.1:318699-341404 GCA_018402905.1 Glandirana rugosa | reverse complement strand
GGGTCCCGGGAAGAGTGACTAGGACCCCGGAAAAGTGTACGAGACGCTGTCAGGGGGAAGGACGGTAGAATCCCGGGGGGTGTCACCGCCTTACCGTCCCGGGCCAACGTTCACACTGGAAACACTGAGAACATTCAGACGGTGACCACAGTCATCCTGACACTTACCATAGTCAGTCTACTGAAACAGTCATTACATCACCTGTCCCAGTCATCTCTCCCCCTGACACAGTCATTTCGTCAGATTTGTTCCCAGATTTGTCTCGGGAATGTTGTTACACGGACACGGGGAAGAATGTAGTCACACGGAGGTGGGGGAATATAGTCACAGGGAGGAGGAATGTAGTCACACGGAGGTGGGGGAATATAGTCACAGGGAGGAGGAATGTGGTCACGCACACTGATGTAAGGGGGGCACACTGGTGTAAGGAGGAGGGACACTGATATAAGGGGGTGGAGGCACACTGATGTAAGGAGGAGGGACACTGATATAAGGGGGTGGAGGCACACTGATGTAAGAAGGGGCACAGGCACATTGTTGTAAGGGCTCTGTTTAGACCCTTGTTTAGACTGCTTTACTGACACAGTCCCCCTCTCTACTGACCCTGTCCACTACATTACTGACAAAGTCATCTGACTGATACCATTCACAGTCCTACTGACACCAGTGGCAGACTTACAAGAGTCACAAAGGTCACACTTGCAACCGGGCCCTGCCATTCCGCCACTGTGGGGGGCCCTAAGATGGCAGGAAGGGGGACTGTCGCAGAGCATGTGAAAAGGCCCCAGGATCAGTGAGAAGGGCCCTGGGCTCACAGGGAAGAGCTCCAGGGTCGGAGCAAAGTGCCCTGACTGGGGATAATGGGGGCCTTTCATGGTTTCTTTCACCAGGGCCCTGAAGGTTCTAGTTACGCCTCTGGTTAGTGGGCAAAAAAGAGTCTAATCAGCAGCTGAATATTTATACAGCCCTGGCTAATCCCAGGGGAGAGGTGCCCATATGGTGAATTGGGAGTGTGTATAAATGCTCTGAGACTGATAGCAGCCTGGTCTTTTTCCCTGAGGAGAAGATCACAACATGGGGGTTATCGAGACCTTAGTTATGCTACCTGGAGGCCTACTTTGCTGAGAATTGCTACAGCTGATTGAGGGAATGTCACCTGAGGATCCAGTCTGGCACCACGGGGTGAAAGTGTCTTGAGGATATTGGAAGGAGGCAACTAATTTTCCAAGGACATTAGTGAGTACAGAGAGATCCTAGAGACTGTGCGCTGTTGCCAACCCTCTTATGCTAGAGTTAGTGGGTTTAAAGGGGACATTGTGTCCAGTGTCCTGAAGAACTCATTCTATTTCATGCTTAATGAAAGGACTTTTCTTGGACTGTCCAAAGAGGAAGAATAATCATCTCAAGTTGCTACTACAAAGCTCAGCCCATCATTTTCTTGTGCAAGGACTTGTTTCACATTTCTTCAAGAAAAAGTTCAGTGTCCTCAATTCATTAGCCAAGTATCACAAAAATCATACCTCTAGGCTGGTTAATGAGCTGAAGAGTGATTGGAGTTGTGTGTTTGACTACGAGGAAATGACTGGGAAAAGGGGCCCTAGCATCTACTTAGCGGCTCCTATGAGGGTAGCGCTACAGATACACTCACTGGCCACTTTATTAGGTACACCATGCTAGTACTGAGTTGGACCCCCTTTTGCCTTCAGAACTGCCTTATTTATTCGTGCAATAGATTTAACAAGGTGTAGGAAACATTCCTCGGAGATTTTGGTCCATAGTGACATGATGTGACAGATGGCATCACACAGTTGCTGCAGATTTGTCGGCTGAACATCCATGATGCAAATCTCCCATTCCACCACATCGCAAAGGGTCTTGGATGAGATGGGGGGAGTGTGGAGGCCATTGGAGTGCAGGGACCTCATTGTCCAGTGGTGAGATGACTGGAGCTTTGTGACATGGTGCATTATCCTTCTAAGATGGGGACACTGGAGTCATAAAGGGATGGACATGGTCAGCAACAATACTCAGGTAGGCTGTGGTGTTTCTCAATTGGTACTAAGAGGCCCAAAGTGTGCCAAGAAAATATCCCCCCCACTATTACACCACCACCACCAGCCTGAACCTGTGATACAAGGCAGGATGGATCCATGTGTTCATGTTGTTTACACCAAATTCTGACCCTCCCATCTGAATGTCGCAGCTGAAATCGAGACTCATCAGACCAGGCAACGTTTTTCCAATCTTCTATTGTCCCATTTTGGTCAGCATATGCCAATTGTAGCCTCAGTTTCCTGTTCTTAGCTGACAGGAGTGGTACCCCGGAGCTCAGCTGCTTCAAGGTTGGATGTGTTGTGCATTCAGAGATGGTATTCTGCATACTTTAGTTGCAGTGGCGGCTGGTGGTATATTTTTTTTGGGGGGGGGGGCAATCCGTCCGAAGCCACCCCCCGTTCGGTTGATTGGTTCCCATACCTACCCCATCTAGGTTGAGGCCTTCCTCCGGGCAGCGGCTTAACCCTGCTTCTCCTCTCTCCTCGGCTTCACAGTGGTGTGGCTTCCCCTGCATCTCCTCCCTCATTCTCTGTAAACCTGAGAGATGGTTGTGTGTGAAAAATCCCAGTAGATCAGCAATTTTTGAAATCCCCAGATCAGCCATTCTGGCATCAACAACCATGCCACGTTCAAAGTCACTTGTGTTTGTAAAGGTTTTTTCTTTCTTTTTAATAACAAACATGTCATACTTATCTCCTCTGTGCCATGGTTTTGCACAGAGCGGCCCTGATCTTCCTCTTCTGGGGTCCCCCAGTGGCTCTCCTGGATCCTCCTCTTCTCCAGTGCCCACTCAGAGAAGCTCTTACCCTGGGGGCACCCGTGCGGGCTCGCTCCCGAGTCCTGCTGCTGTGTCCATTGACACAGACAGCAGGACTCAGCCCCTGCATCACTGGATTTGATTGACAGCAGCGGGAGCCAATGGCTCCTGCTGCTATTAATCTATCCAATAAGGATCTGAGACACCAGCTGGAGCTGCTGTGCTCATCCCCATCGCTGGAACGAACAGGTTCAGGTAAGTAAAAGGGGAGGTCTGGGGGGCTGCTGCACTACAGAAGGGTTTTCACCTTAACGCGGAGTTCCACCCTAAAGTGGAACTTCCGCTTTAATGGAAGGTGACCCCCCCGACATGCCACAATTGGAATATCTTTTTTTTTTGGGGGAGTGACCAGGGATCCTGTTTTCACAGGGCCCCAGGTCCACTTCCTCCCCTGACGCCGTGGCTCAGGGAAGGAAGTCCACCTTCCCCCCTCCCTTTAGGCAATCTTCTGGGAAACGTCACAGGTCCCAGAAGATACGCCAGCCAGTCACAAGGCGCAGAAAGAAAAAAAGAAGGATACATATTTGGGGGGAACACCCTACCAAACACATGGTGCTGTTTGTAAGACTAATAGACAAAAAAAAGTACATATTACAGCGCACACATGATACTTACTCTTTGAAGCCAAAGCCGGGTGCCCACAGTTATGATGCCTGCACCTGATGCTGGAGCAAGGGACAGGTGAGTGGCCGATTGTTAAAAGTCAGCAGCTACACTTTTTGTAACTGCTGACTCTTACATGTGTGGAACTCTGCTTTAATTCATAGAATCAGGGCTGACCCAAGACATCGTGCTGCCTGGGTCCAAGAATAAAATGCTGCCCCCCCCCTCACCAAAAAAAAAAAAAATCACGCTCACCAAAAGGCCACCACATCCATTATTTTAGAGCGTGACAATTCAAACTAAAATTAAATTTATCAGGAAGCCAGGTTTACATGCAACAGCACCTTGTCTATATGCAAAATTATATGACATGCCATTATGGTAGGCTAGGGCAGTATATAGACAGGTAAGGGTAGTATGGAGGCAGGCTAGGGTAGTATAGAGGCAGGCTAGGGTAGTATATGGACAGGCTATGGTACTATATGGACAGGCTAGGGTACTATAGGGACAGGCTAGGGTAGTATAGGGTAGTATATAGACAGTCTAGGGTAGTATATGGGCAGGCTAGGGTAGTATATGGACAGACTAAGGTAGTATATAGACAGGCTAGGGTAGTATATGGACAGGCTAGGGTAGTATATGGACAGACTAGGGTAGTATATAGACAGGCTAGGGTAGTGTATGGAAGGGCTAGGGTAGTATATAGACAGGCTAGGGTAGTATATGGACAGTTTAGGGTAGTATATGGACAGGCTAGGGTAGTATATACATAGGCAAGGGAAGTATAAGGACAGGCTAGGGTAGTATATAGACAGGCTAGGGTAGTATATGGATAGGCTAGGGTAGTATATAGACAGGCTAGGGTAATATATGGACAGACTAGGGTAGTATATAGACAGGCTAGGGTAGTGTACGGACAGGCTAGGGTAGTATATAGACAGGCTAGGGTAGTATATGGACAGGCTAGGGTAGTATATAGACAGGCTAGGGTAGTATATAGACAGGCTAGGGTAGTGTATGGAAGGGCTAGGGTAGTATATAGACAGGCTAGGGTAGTATATGGACAGACTAGGGTAGTATATAGACAGGCAAGGGTAGCATATGGACAGGCTAGGGTAGTATATAGACAGGCAGGGGTAGTATATGGAAAGGCTAGACTAGTATATGGACAGGCTAGGGTAGTATATGGACAGACTAGGGTAGTATATAGACAGGCTAGGATAGTATATGGACAGGCTAGGGTAGTATATAGACAGGCTAGGGTAGTATATGGACAGGCCAGGGTATTATATAGGCAGGCAAGGGTAGTATATGGACAGGCTAGGATAGTATATGAACAGGCTAGGGTAGTATATGGACAGGTTAGGGTAGTATATAGACAGCCTAGGGTAGTATATGGACAGGCTAGGGTAGTATATAGACAGGCTAGGGTAGTATATAGACAGGCTAGATAGTATATAGACAGGCTAGGGTAGTATATGGACAGGCTAGGGTAGTTTATAGACAGGCTAGGGCAGTATATAGACAGGCTAGAGTAGTATATAGACTGGCTAGGATAGTATATGGACAGGCTAGGGTAGTATATGGACAGGCTAGGTTAGTATATGGACAGGCTAGGTTAGTATATGGACAGGCCAGGTTAGTATATGGACAGGCCAGGGTAGTATATAGGCAGGCAAGGGTAGTATATGGACAGGCTAGGATAGTATATGAACAGGCTAGGGTAGTATATGGACAGGTTAGGGTAGTATATGGACAGGCTAGTGTAGTATATGGACAGGCTAGGGTAGTATATGGACAGGCTAGGGTAGTATATGGACATGCTAGGGCAGTATATGGACAGGCTAGGGTAGTATATAGACAGGCTAAGGTAGTATATGGACAGGCTGAGGTGGTATATAGACAGGCTAGGGTAGTATATAGACAGGCTAGGGTAGTATATGGACAGGCCAGGGTAGTATATAGGCAGGCAAGGGCAGTATATGGACAGGCTAGGATAGTATATGGACAGGCTAGGGTAGTATATAGACAGGCTAGGGTAGTATATGGACAGGCTAGGTTAGTATATGGACAGGCTAGGGTAGTATATAGGCAGGCTAGGGTAGTATATGGACAGGCTAGGGTAGTATATGGACAGGGTAGGGTAGTATATGGACAGGCTAGGGTAGTATAGGGGCAGGCGGAGCGACCCGGGGGGGGGGGCAGTTGTCATCATGACACACAAAACTGCTGGAAAAAAAATCTTGGTCATCAATTTTCTGGGTAAATAGAAGAGAAGGAGAGGCGTCCGTGGTTCAATTTGCTGCCCCTCTCAAAGTGCTGTCTGGGTCCAATGGACCCACTGGAACCCATAGTAGTGCCGGCCAGGGGCGTAACGATAGGGGTTGCAGGGGTTGCAATTGCAACTGGGCCCCATGGTCCAGGGGGCCCATGTGCCTCCCTTGTACACCTGAATAGGAGGGATGCCGGGGGTAGCATTTAGAGGACCCAATCTCCTCCATTTTCCTCTATCCAGTTTATCCCTGGGGCCTGCTGCAGAACTTGTGAAAGGGCCCCACTGCAGTACCGTAATAAAGGGACCCACGATAGGAGTAAAGGGCCCCAGGATCAGTGGGAAGAGGGAAGGGCCCTGGCCAGGGGTTAGGGGGCCCTTCATAATTTCTTGCACCGGGGCCCTGAAGGTTCTAGTTACGCCTCTGGTGCCGGCCCTGCATAGAATTCATTAAGGTAAAAAGGGTTTACAACCCCTTTAAATCCCCTTTCTTCCCCATGCTGATGCTCGGTTTGAATTTCAGCAAGTAGCAACCCAGTGAAAGGGGCCACTCTGCAAGCGCCCAGCAACTGCATGCAATGCACATTAAAGCAGGCAATGGGGAAGCGATACAACACCAACTCACCACCTTTCAAATCCTCTCTGAGAGCAAAGCAAGTGTGAACAAGCCCACAGGAAATAATAAAATCTCAGGAACAGCAAGAAATACAGAAATAAAAGCAAAAAATAAAAAATAAAAAATAAATAATGTTGGGACATGCTCTAAGAGGGGACAGTGCAAGGACTATATTTTAGCTTTCTTTTCTCAACATCTGTTTCTATTTTCTGCAACTTAGAAAAAATAATGAGATAAAGGGAGTCAAGGCTGATAACTGCACCTGCAACAAGACAAAACACATTTAGGAAGGTGGGAGGCTACGCTTGTAAGTCAATGCAGTTTAAGTTTTGTTTTATTAACAGGTTCAGTAGAACATGTTACAGCAACAGGTCATGCACTTGAACTTTACAGCATCAATAAAGTTCCTCCCGATTCCATTTTTAGTTTTTTAGTGCTGTCAAGCACACTACACTGCAGAACAATGAGAGAACCCATCAGGACAATTAGCAATGATATGTAACATTTTGGCATCTTCAAGAACAAGGTCTTAATCAAATACATTTGCAAATATACAGTTGTGCTCATAAGTTAACATACCCTGGTATAATTTATGATTTCTTGGCAATTTTTCAGAGAATATGAATGATAACAAAAACTTTTCTATCATTTATGGTTAATGTTTGGCTGACTGTATATATGCAGTGTCCTTTTTTTAATTTTTAATAAATTTAACGGAGATGTAAGTGTTTTTAACCATTTTTAATAAATTTTGTTTCCGTTAGAATTTACATGTACGAGCCTCCAAGGAATACTACCTGTATATTGGACATCCACGGAGGTCTCGGATGATGACCCTAGAGCTTTCTAGTGGAGGATATCCGAGGCACAAGTGTTTTCTTTGCTGGTTTCTTACCAGTTACTGGTAAGCACATATATTTTCCGGTGGAGGACATTTACCCGTTTTGATGTTTTGGCGACACCCCAGAGGACATGTACAGCAGATGAAACACGTTGGGTCTTGTTCCCCCCAGGTCACTGTGATATACTTGATGGGCCCAATATTTTTAACGGAGATGTAAGTGTTTTTAACCATTTTTAATAAATTTTGTTTCCGTTAGAATTTACACGTACGAGCCTCCAAGGAATACTACCTGTATATTGGACATCCACGGAGGTCTCGGATGATGACCCTAGAGCTTTCCAGTGGAGGATATCCGAGGCACAAGTGTTTTCTTTGCTGGTTTCTTACCAGTTACTGGTAAGCACATATATTTTCCGGTGGAGGACATTTACCCGTTTTGATGTTTTGGCGACACCCCAGAGGACATGTACAGCAGATGAAACACGTTGGGTCTTGTTCCCCCCAGGTCACTGTGATATACTTGATGGGCCCAATATTTTTAACGGAGATGTAAGTGTTTTTAACCATTTTTAATAAATTTTGTTTCCGTTAGAATTTACACGTACGAGCCTCCAAGGAATACTACCTGTATATTGGACATCCACGGAGGTCTCGGATGATGACCCTAGAGCTTTCCAGTGGAGGATATCCGAGGCACAAGTGTTTTCTTTGCTGGTTTCTTACCAGTTACTGGTAAGCACATATATTTTCCGGTGGAGGACATTTACCCGTTTTGATGTTTTGGCGACACCCCAGAGGACATGTACAGCAGATGAAACACGTTGGGTCTTGTTCCCCCCAGGTCACTGTGATATACTTGATGGGCCCAATATTTTTAACGGAGATGTAAGTGTTTTTAACCATTTTTAATAAATTTTGTTTCCGTTAGAATTTACACGTACGAGCCTCCAAGGAATACTACCTGTATATTGGACATCCACGGAGGTCTCGGATGATGACCCTAGAGCTTTCCAGTGGAGGATATCCGAGGCACAAGTGTTTTCTTTGCTGGTTTCTTACCAGTTACTGGTAAGCACATATATTTTCCGGTGGAGGACATTTACCCGTTTTGATGTTTTGGCGACACCCCAGAGGACATGTACAGCAGATGAAACACGTTGGGTCTTGTTCCCCCCAGGTCACTGTGATATACTTGATGGGCCCAATATTTTTAACGGAGATGTAAGTGTTTTTAACCATTTTTAATAAATTCAGTTTCCGTTAGAATTTACACGTACGAGCCTCCAAGGAATACTACCTGTAGATTGGACATCCACGGAGGTCCCGGGAGATGACCCTAGAGCTTTCCAGTGGAGGATATCCGAGGCACAAGTGTTTTCTTTGCTGGTTTCTTACCAGTTACTGGTAAGCACATATATTTTCCGGTGGAGGACATTTACCCGTTTTGATGGTTGGTGACACCCCAGAGGACATGTACAGCAGATGAAACATGTTGGGTCTTGTTCCCCCCAGGTCACTGTGATATACTTGATGGGCCCAATATTTTTAACGAAGATATAAGTGTTTTTAACCATTTTTAATAAATTGTGTTTCCGTTGGAATTTACACGTACGAGCCTCCAAGGAATACAATCTGTATATTGGACATCCACGGAGGTCCCGGGTGATGACCTTAGAGCTTTCCAGTGGAGGATATCCGAGGCACAGGTGTTTTCTTTGCTGGTTTCTTACCAGTTACTGGTAAGCACATATATTTTGGAGGGCATTTACCCGTTTTGATGGTTGGCACCTGTCACCTGTTCATTAGAGTTTACAAGCACCAGTCACTTATTTCTAGAGTTTATAAGCACTTGGACACTTCAATATTATTTGTTTATTTTGAGCACTAGACACTTATTAGTGTCTGTTTATGCTTGGACATTTCATTTGTGTGTATTATTATACAAATGTAACATTTAAAGCGCTGTATTGTACATTTATTTCCAAAGTTTACAAGCACTTGGACACTTAAATATAAGTTTTTCTTTGAGCACTAGACACTTTAATTTGTGTGCTTTTTTTACTGGACTCTTTGTTTGTGTGTATGCATTACACAAATTTAATATTTGAAGCGCTGCACCGTATATTTATTTTTTCTGTCACAATTTTTTGTCAAATTGTTGTGCTAGTAGCTATCATTTGTGCAATAGGTCAGTAAGAATGGTATTCTCTCAATTTTGGTACAAAAAAGTGTCCGTGTACTTATTCCAACTGGCTATGTTGTACGCTTATGTGCTATACAAAGCATCAGGATGGACTGGATCTCTCCTTAAATTCCAGGAAGATATTGTCACAGCCCTTCTGTTTCTAGATGGTGCTGCATGTTCCCAATCCAAATGCAGTGAGCCGGCTGCATGGGCGGCATTTTCTGCATGCCGTTCCTGGTATCCCTACCAACCGAGCCCCCCCCCCCAAAAAAAAGATGTTGTGTCTGCCAACGACGCGGATACAGGAATGACACATGCTTTTATTGTCCCTCCTGTCCTGACCAGCCTGGTCTTTACCGTACACTAATTGAGTATAAGCGTAGGGTACAGCACTACACAGAAATAGGGCACACTGTCACAGGGACTCCAAAGATGTCACTGCACTTTGACCCTAAGCTTTACTGTTATAAAAAAAGCATACCAAAATAAATTAGTAAAACATTTTTTTTTAAATAAAAAAGTTATAAAAAATAATATAATAAAAGCCAAAAACAGTTGAAAGCTTCTTGTTTTTCTATCTCTATGTTCTCTCTATTCTCTTTCTATTGCTCTTTCTACTGTTAATGTTTTTTTATGCATACCTGTAATGTTTTGTTACTGTTTCTTATCATGTTTTCTTTGCAGGTATGTAATGTTTTTATGTTTTCATGTAATGTTTTATAATGTTTTCTTCTTAGCAGGAATGTAATTTTATTAAGCTACTGTGTTTTATTAATCGTGTTTTGCTTTTCAGGTACGCCATTCAGCTGCAGCACTGATTTATTTATGGTGAAAGCAACAGAGTTTGCTCCCACCATACATAAATCAGCGACTCCAGTGCTGTTGGAGGCGATTTCACCACCAAATATACCGGTGATTTCCAGCATATTTACTGGAGCATAGGGGCAGTGGGTGCAAATTGGGGCGATTGCCCCTATGCTTTGGTCTATATTTTTAAAAAGGGGCTATGCCACCATTAGAAGTGAGTGGATAAAGGGCAGTTTTCTAATGGCGGGCATAACCCACAGGCTGCATGAAAAAAGAACATTACAACATATGCCCAACAAGGACCAGCGACGTACTAATATGTTGAAGAAGGGGCGGGGCCACCCGGTGACGTAAATGGGTGACCCAACCCCTCTGACAACAAATGATGTCAGAAGGGGCGGGGTCACTCGGTTACGTCACCGGGTGACCCCGTCCTTACCTATAAAATAACTACAGACTGCCCATTCTGGGAGACCCTTCAGGACAGCATGGCTGTGGCAGCGGGGGTGGTGAAAGAAGAAGGAAGAAGAAGATGGAGATTGAAGACGGAGAGAGGTAGGAAGCAGAAGACCAGAAGAAGGACCAGGGCAGGAGAAGATGCAGAAAGAAAGAAGAAAGAATAGCTATTTTACACAATAAAGGACTTGTCAAAAACTGCCTCTTGTTTTTTGTACCACTACACTCCTTTTTTGGTGAATGGGTAGGAGTACAATGTACCCCATACCCATTCACATTTGGGGGTCAGGATCTGGGGGCCCCCTTATTAAAAGGGGCTTCCAGATTCTGATAAGCCCCTCGCCTGCAGACCCCCACAACCACCAGCCAGGGTTGTGAGGATGAGGCCCTATTCTCCATCAACATGGGGAGGGTGCTTTGAGGTCCCCCCAAAGCACCTTGTCCCCATGTTGGTTCCTCTTAAAATCCATACCAGACCTGAAGGGCCTAGTTTGAATTTTGGGGGGACCCCCAGGCATTTTTTTTTAATTTTGGTGCGTGCCCTGCTGTTGTAAATTATTTAAAAAATTGTGATGACATGCCCTAGTCAAACAGGTGCCAAAAAAATTGGGCATTGGGTGTTCACAGTGCCAGAACACTATAACCCCTTGCAGTTACTCTTGTTGGGTGCAGGAACGGGCCCTGCTGTTGTAAATTATTTAAAAAAATGTGATGACATGCCCCATTCAAACAGGTGCTGAAAAATTGGGCCATGGGTGTTGGCGGTGCCAGAAAACTGTAACCCCTTGCAGTTACTCTTGTTGGGCGCAGGAATGGGCCCTGCTGTTGTAAATTAGTTTAAAAATTGTGATGACATGCCCCATTCAAACAGGTGCCAAAACATTGGGCCTTGGGTGATGGCAGTGCCAGAACACTGTAACCCCTTGCAGTACTCGTGTTGGGTGCAGGAAGGGGCCCTGCTGTTGTAAATTAGTTAAAAAATTGTGATGACATGCCCCATTCAAACAGGTGCTGAAACATTGGGCCTTGGGTGTTGGCGGTGCCAGAACACTGTAACCCCTTGCAGTACTCTTGTTGGGCGCTGGAGCGGGCCCTGTTGTAAATTAGTTTAAAAATTGTGATGACATGCCCCATTCAAACAGGTGCTGAAAAATTGGGCCTGTAACCCCTTGCAGTTACTCTTGTTGGGCGCAGGAATGGGCCCTGCTGTTGTAAATTAGTTTAAAAATTGTGATGACATGACTCATTCAAACAGGTGCCAAAACATTGGGTCTTGGGTAATGGCAGTGCCAGAACACTGTAACCCCTTGCAGTACTCGTGTTGGGCGCAGGAAGGGGACCTGCTGTTGTGATGACATGCCCCATTCAAACAGGTGCTGAAAAATTGTGCCTTGGGTGTTGGTGTTGCCAGAACACTGTAACCCCTTGATGTACTCTTGCTGGGCACAGGAACGGGCCCTGTTGTTGTAAATTAGTTTAAAAATTGTGATGACATGCCCCATTCAAACAGGTGCTGAAAAATTGGGCCTTGGGTGTTGACGGTGCCAGAACACTGTAACCCCTTGCAGTTACTCTTGTTGGGCACAGGAAAGGGCCCTGCCGTTGTAAATTAGTTTAAAATTTGTGATGACATGCCCCATTCAAACAGGTGCTGAAAAATTGGGCCTTGGGGGTTTGGCAGTACCAGAACACTATAACCCCTTGCAGTTACTCTTGTTGGGCACTGGAACGGGCCCTGCTGTTGTAAATTAGTTTAAAAATTGTTATAGCATGCCCCTGTAAACCAGGTGCAGAAAAATTGGGCCTTGGGTGTTGGTGGTGCCTTAAATACAAAATATTGTTCTAGATTATGGACAGGAGGAATAGGAGCAATGACAGTCTTGAAGGGATCCCAGAAACCTAGTAAATTTAATCAGTTGCATCAGGGGCTTGACAGCTGCTGATCCAGGACTGATTCATTTTTATAAAAGTGAGCCTATCAACTGGGTCTGTGGACATACGCACTCTTTGATCGGTTACGAACCCTCCAGCAGCACTGAATATCCGTTCAGAAAGCACGCTGGATGCAGGACAGGCCAGTAGCTCAATTGCATATTCAGCAAGTTCCGGCCAGTGGTCCATCCTCGAGACCCAATAACTCAGTGGATGCGCAGTTGGAAAGGTCTCTAAGTCTGCTCTTGTCCCTATATTTTACTGCACCATATAATGCAGATGCTGACGATGGTTGCTTGAACCTATCAGGCCTGGGCGCTGAGGACTGAAACATTTAAAGGCATTGGTCACCCGGCCACCTTCTCCACCGCTTTGCCTCTGAATGACCGAAGCTTCAGAAACACGTTGTCCAGCACCAGGACATGGTAGCCTCCCAGGGTCTGGTAAGGTATCCTGAAGATGTTTCATCCTCTGATCCCTCTGTTCAGGCAGGATGAGCTCTGCAACTTTACCCTTGTAACGTGGATCAAGAAGGGTTGCCAGCCAGTAATGATCCCTCTCCTTGATACCACAAATCCTAGGGTCTTTTCATAGGCTTTTTAGAATCAGAGAGCCCATGCAGCATAAGTTTGAGGAGGCATGAGTGCCCTTTGGGTCACTGAGGATGACATTATCAGGAACTACCAACTCCCAGCCACGTACAAATCCTTGGGTTTCTGGGAACTGAAAACCATGATCCCCTGAAGACTTCTGCGTGTTATCCTCCACATACATGCTGACACAATCCTCATCCTCCTCCTCCTGCGTGTTTGGTGGCTCTTCAGGAATGCTCTCTGCATAAAGGAGGCCTTGAGAGGAAAGAAAGTCCTCCTCTTCCTCCTGCTGTTCTGCCTCAAGTGCCCTGTCCATGATTCCACGAAGCGTGTGCTCCAGAAGGAATATTAGAGGGACAGTGTCACTGATGCATGCATTGTCACTGCTCACCATCCTTGCGGCCTCCTCAAATGGTGACAGGACAGTGCAAGCATCCTTGATCAGTAGCCACTGACTTGGTGAAAAGAAGCCAAGCTCCCCTGAGCCTGTCCTGGTGCCATGCTCAGAGGGGTACTCATTGATGGCCCTCTGCTGTACGTGCAGCCGCTGCAGCATTGCCAATGTTGAGTTCCACCTGGTAGGCATGTCACAAATGAGGCGGTTGGTGGGCAGGTTGAATTGTCAGCCAGCCGGACACTGGCATTGTATGAACGTTGGAAATGACCACAGACTTTTCTGGCCTGCCTTAGGATATCTGGTAAGCATGGGTACCTGGTCAAGAAACGCTGCACCACCAAATTCAAGACCTGTGCCAAGCATGGAACATGTGTCAAGTGTCCCTTTCAGAGGGCAGAGAGAAGGTTGGGGCCATTGACGCATACAACCATTCCTGGCTCAAGCTGCAGTGGCGTCAACCACCTCTGAGCCTGCCCCCATAGAGCTGACAGAATCTCTGCCTCAGTGTGGCTCCTGTCCCCAAGACAGACTAACTCAAGCATCTCATGGCATCTTTTAGCCTGACTGCTTGCGTAGCCCCTTGAATGCTTAGGGAGCACTGCAGGTTCAGAGGACAATTCTGCAGAAGAGGCCACAGAGGTAGAAGGAGGGGTGGAGGAGGCGGATGTGGCAAAATCCCCACCACCTTTTTTGAGGCGTGGTGGCGGAACTAGCTCCAACACTGAACCCTGTCCTGCATCGTTCCCAGCTGCCAGCATAATTACCCATTGCGCTGTGAAGGAAAGGTAACTTCCCTGACTGTGCCTGCTGGACCATGAGTCAGCTGTAATATGAACCCTGCTGCTGACCGCCATGTCCAACAAGGCCAAAACATTGCCTTCCACATTATGGTAGAGAGCTGGAATGGCCTTACATGAAAAGAAATGTCTTTTGGAAACCTGCCACTGTGGGACAGCGCATTCCACAAATTCACAAAAGGGGGCAGAGTCTACCAGCTGAAAAGGCAGCAGTTGGAGTGCTAGCAATTTGTCTAAGCTATAAGCTAGCATTAAGATGCTGAGCATGTGGATGGCTGGGACAGTATTTTTTACGGTTCAGCAACTGGGGTAGGGATATTTGCCTGCTGAATTCACCTAGTGGTGTACTGCTAGCAGATTGGCTGCAAGTACTTATGGCACTCATTGCTACACCTTCATTCCTCCAGGTTTTGAAGAGGACTTGAGGTATAGAAGGGGTTGAGATCCCAGATGAGGAGCAAGGAGAAGTCCGCCTTGTTTTTTGGTGTGGGTTTTTCAGGTGCTGTTGCCAACGGACTGCATGGGTGGTCGTTATATGTCTTGTTAAGACAGTAGTGCCCAAGCGGCTGGAGTTCTGGCCGTGCTTGACCCGCTTCAGACATAGACTGCAAATGGCAATGGTGCGATCTACTGCACATATGTTGAAAAATGCCCACACCATGAACTTTTGAAAGTCAGCGGGGAGCCAGCAGCGCCCTGCACCTGTGTAGCTCTGTGGTCTGATGCAATTGGGTGGCTGCCCTTAAGCTGGCCTCTGGAAAACATCTTGCCTCATTGGAATTGTGCCTCCTCCTCCTCCTCCTCACTTTCCTCCTCTCTTCTCTCAGGCACCCAAATACAGTTTGTGTCCTCATCATCCCCTCCCATCGTCACTGGAGCAAACTTGGCAGTATGCTGCAGCTGGGGGAACATGACTGCTAGTTTCTTGTCCTTCTGTGGCACCCCCTGTCTCTAGGGTCACGCTACTCCCTTCCTCAACCTGGGAACCAACATCAGAGCCTTCAAATTGCTGCACATCCTCCATCAGCATGTAACCGACACTATAGTCAAATAATTCTGGTGACTCCTCTGTGCATGATGGTGGGACTATAGAAGGAGTAACTGTGGACAAGGATCCGGTGAAATAGGCCGCTTTGCCGCCTGCGTTAGAAGGCAAATTTGTATGAGCCTGGGTGAGAAAGGATGAGGAGGATGAGGAAGGCTTAGTTGTCCACTTCACCAACTCTTCTGCATGTTGTGGCTCCATAAGTCGGCCAACAGCAGAAATAAAGAAAAAGTGTGACCCGCCTGCAGAGGATGCACCATGTCCGCCACAACTACTTTTTACTGAAGACACAGAGGTTGCTTGCCCTCTTTTAGTGGCCTGGGAGCATCTGTCTCTCCTTTGTGGCCTTCCTGACATGATGGGGATTTTTTTTAACACCGCACTACACTGTATTATATACCGTACACCCCCGAATGCACTGATATATAGTGTACACTCAATATACTGTGTGGAGATAGTGGATCAATATGAGAAATGAACTTTAAAGGCACGTACTAACTAAAAAATGTAAATTTTATTATATTTCATTAAAATACAATATAAAACATATGCAATTTTATATACAATAGGGCTATATTCACAAAAAATCTGAGAAATAACAACGGTATTGGCACCACTGGGCTATACTGAAACCCAATATAGAACAATCAGCGAACAATTAGCCAATTAAGGCTAGCGATGGTAGACTGTTGTGGTATCACTGTATCTTCAGATAGGTAATTTCAGACGCTTTTCAACATGTTTCGCGATCCTTGATCGCTTCCTCAGGTACTTGGTAATAGCTTATTGTAATAAACACATATAAATATAAGATACAATACACAAATGTGTTTAAGCATAATGGTAACATCACAGTGTTCCGACAGAGCCCCCCACTCACTTGCAGTCAGCGGAAAATTATGCACAATGCCCAGCCGGAACCATGAAGACTCCCCAATGCCAAAATACCCCAAGTAGGCTCATGCGTTGCATATGGGGGCATACAGATGGTCCTACAAGGCCAAATATATACTCAGTAATTATGGTAATCACATATATGGGAACACATGTTATCCATAGTATGAGCACACTCAGGTGTACGTTCACTTACTTGTAATACTAGTAATACAGTCTGGATTGGTATGGTACCAGACTCCTCAATAGAGGGAGAGTTTCTTTGAGGGGGATAGCCTGAGTGTTAAACACTCCCTCCTGTCTCTCTTGGGCTGACCAAGGTGCAGACCATTAGTTGGTGAAAAGGTATATATCCTAGAATATGCTAGTAGTGTTTCTTTGTGGAACCTATAAACATAATGGTAAAAAAGGGTTTTTATACACTAATGGTCCATATGTGAGCCTGCCAAACCCAGACCCATACAGGTCCGGACAGGCAGAGCCCTCGAGTAGCTTCACTAGACTGTAGTTTAACATACTGTCCATAAGATATGAGGTGCAACATACCCTATATGAGACAGAGGGATGGAAAGTGAGAGGTCCTATTTTTTGCCACACATGGCACCGAACCATAATTCTCTCAATACACTGTGTGTATATATATATATATATATATATATATATATACTAGACTGTATATATTTTAAGACACCACATCAAGTGTACTATATACTGTATGTACACCCCCGAATGCACTGATATATAGTGTAGACTCAATACGCTGTGTGTGTGTGTATATATGTATATATATATATATATATATATATATATATATATACAGTATATTAGACTGTATATATTTTAAGACACCACGTCAAGTAATGTACCATATACCGTACACTCCCGAATGCACTGATACATAGTGTACACTCAATACACTCTGTGTGTATATATACTAAATTGTATATATTTTAAGACACCACGTCAAGTAGTGTACTGTATACCTTACACCCCCGAATGCACTGATATATAGTGTACACTCAATACGCTGTGTGTGTACAGTTGTGTGCAAAAGTTTAGGAACCCCTGACAATTTCCATGATTGTCGTTTATAAATATTTGGATGTTTGAATCAACAATTTCATTTTGATCTATCAAATAACTGAAGGACACAATAATATTTCAGTAGTGAAATGAGGTTTATTGGTTTAACAGAAAATGTGCAATATGCATCAAAACAAAATTAGACAGGTGCATAAATTGGGGCACCCCAACAGAAAAATCACATCAATATTTAGTAGAGCCTCCTTTAGCAGAAATAACAGCCTCTAGACGCTTCCTATAGCCTGTAATGAGTGTCTGGATTCTGGATGAATGTATTTTGGACCATTCCTCCTTACAAAACATCTCCAGTTCAGTTAGGTTTGATGGTTGCCAAGCATGGACAGCCCGCTTCAAATCATCCCACAGATGTTCAATGATATTCAGGTCTGGGGACTGGGATGGCCATTCCAGAACATTGTACTTGTTCCTCTGCATAAATGCCCAAGTAGATTTTGAGCAGTGTTTTGGGTCGTTGTCTTGTTGAAATATCCAGCCCAGGCGTAACTTCAACTTTGTGACTGATTCCTCAACATTATTCTCAAGAATCTGCTGATATTGGGTGGAATCCATGCGACCCTCAACTTTAACCAGATTCCCAGTACCGGCACTGGCCACACAGCCCCACAGCATGATGGAACCTCCACCAAATTTTAATGTGGGTAGCAAGTGTTTTTTGGAACGCTGTGTTCTTTTGCCCCCATACATAACGCCCCTTGTTATGATCAAATAACTCAATCTTTGTTTCATCAGTCCACAGCACCTTATTCCAAAATGAAGCTGGCTTGTCAAAATGTGCGTTTGCATACCTCAAGCGACTCAGTTTGTGGCGTGTGTGCAGAAAAGGCTTCTTTCCCATCACTCTCCCATACAGCTTCTCCCTGTGCAAAGTGCGCTGAATTGTTGAACGATGCACAGTGACACCATCTGCAGCAAGTTGATGTTGGAGGTCTTTGGAGGTGGTCTGTGGGCTGTTTTTGACTGTTCTCACCATCCTTTGCCTCTCCAATATTTTATGTGGCCTGCCACTTCTAGCCTTAACAAGAACTGTGCCTGTGGTCTTCCATTTCCTCACTATGTTCCTCACAGTGGACACTGACAGCTTATATCTCTGCAATAACTTTTTGTAGCCTTTTTGTAGAACAATCGTTGTTTTCAGGTCATTTGAGAGTTGTTTTGAGGCCCCCATGTTGCCACTCTTCAGAGGAGAGTCAAAGAGAACAACAGCTTGCAATTGGCCACCTTAAATACCTTTTCTCATGATTGGATGCACCTTTCTATGAAGTTCAAAGCTTAATGAGCTCACCAAACCAATTGCGTGTTCCAATTAATCAGTGCTAAGTAGTTACAGGTATTCAAATCAACAAAAAGACAAGGGTGCCCAAATTTATGCACCTGTCTAATTTTGTTTTGATGCATATTGAACATTTTCTGTTAATCCAATAAACCTAATTTCACTACTGAAATATTAGAGTGTCCTTCAGTTATTTGATAGATCAAAATGAAATTGCTGATCCAAACACCCAAATATTTATAAATGACAATCATGGAAATTGTCAGGGGTTCCTAAACTTTTGCATACAACAGTATATATACTAGATTGTATATATTTTAAGATACCACATCAAGTAGTGTACTGTATACCGTACACCCCCGAATACACTGATATATAGTGTACATTCAATACACTGTGTGTGTGTATATATATATATATCTCTACTAGACTGCATATATTTTAATACACCACGTCAAGTGTACTATATACCGTACGTACACCCCCAAATGCATTGATATATAGTGTACAGTCAATACGCTGTGTGTGTATATATATATATATATATATATACTAGACTGTATATATTTTAAGACACCACGTCAAGTAGTGTACTGTATACCATCCATCCCCGAATGCACTGATATATAATGTACATTCAATACACTGTGTGTATATATACAGTATCTCACAAAAGTGAGTACACCCCTCACATTTTTGTAAATATTTTTTTATATCTTTTCATGTGACAACACTGAAGAAATTACACTTTGCTACAATATAAAGTAGTGAATGTAGAGCTTGTATAACAGTGTAAATTTGCTGTCCCCTCAAAATAACTCAACACACAACCATTAATGTCTAAACCGCTGGCAAAAAAAGTGAGTACACCCCTAAGTGAAAATGGCCAAATTGGGCCTGATAAGCCATTTTACCTCCCCAGTGGCATGTGACTTGTTAGTTTTACAAGGTTGGAGATGTGAATGGGCAGCAGGTGTGTTAAATTTGGTGTTATTGCTCTCACCCTCAACATGGCAACAGTTCAACATGGCATCTTATGGAAAAGAACTCTTTGAGGATCTGAAAAAAAGAATTGTTGTTCTACATAAAGATGGCCTAGGGCCCAGGGGTAGGGAACCTGCGGCTCTCCAGCTGTTGTAGAACTACATTTCCCATCATGCTTCTGGGAGTAATTGTATCCAGCAGCCTTGCAATGCCTCATGGGAAATGTAGTTCTACAACAGCTGGAGAGCCGCAGGTTGCCTACCCCTGGCCTAGGCTATAAGAAGATTGCCAAAACCCTGAAACTGAACTGCAGCACGGTGGCAAAGTGTTTACAGTTTAACAGGACAGGTTCCACTCAGAACAGGCCTCACCATGGTTGACCAAAGAAGTTGAGTGCACGTGCTCAGTGTCATATGCAGAGGTTGTCTTTGGGAAATAGACGTATGAGTGCTGCCAGCATTGCTGCAGAGGTTTAAGGGTTGGGGGGTCAGCCTGTCAGTGATCAGACCATATGCTGCACTGTGCATCAAATTGGTCTGCATCGCTGTCATTCCAGAAGGAAGCCTCTTCTAAAGATGATGCACAAGAAAGTCTGCAAACAGTTTGCTGAAGACAAGCAGACTAAGGACATGGATTACTGGAACCATGTCCTGTGGTCTGATGAGACCAAGATAAACATATTTGGTTCAGATGGTGTCAAGCGTGTGTGGCGGCAACCAGGTGAGGAGTACAAAGACAAGTGTGTCTTGTCTACAGTCAAGCATCGTGGTGGAAGTGCCATGGTCTGAGGCTGCATGAGTGCGGCCGGCACTGGGAAGCTACAGCTCATTGAGGGAACCATAAATGCCAACATGTACTGTGACATACTGAAACACAAGAAAAAGAATTACCCCATCCGGATCTACTACCCCGGGACTACTACATAGTGGAATGATGGCCACAATGAAAAGTTAAATCCAAATCTGCCGCATCACTGGCTGAACCAGCCCGTGCAGACCAAGGGTCAAAAAGCCACAATTTAGAAAAAGCAACCCCAGAGTGAGGGAAGGGGAGAAGAACCCCCACAGTGAGGAAAAGCGACCCCTAGGTCACAGAGCAGCAGATGACAATATAGAAAAAATATGATTTCATTAAGGTGCAAAAATTATAAATATACAAAAAAGGGGGTCAGGGATCAGAGAAGGACTAAACCTCAATGGTAAAAACAATAAAGACAACGTTGTCTCAAACAAGGGGGGAAAAAGGTAAGCAGCTGCTCATACATCTCACCATACATGGCTCAGGGCGCACTCACATTCAACCTAGAGCGGCTATAATGTAACCAGTGCTATCCTGGTGTGGGATGTAGCTGGGCTGGGAAGGACGGGAGACTCAAATGCAAGGCAGTATACTGGGAGACTGGGTGACAAATGTCCTCGATATACCAGGGTGTCAGGGATGGTGGGACCCACTGATCAAATAAAGGTCCAATGGCTGGTAAAATGTAACACAGAACGTGCACTGTGATAATGATGGATCAACACAGGAAATAGTTGACTCCGCAGCAATCATCCATGCCAGCCGTGGCTAGAGCAACTCAGCGATCAAGTGAAGATAGTTCAGTGTTCACATTCAGCATAAGGCACTGGGAGTCACTATGAGTGATAGAGTATAAAATTGAATTGCCTCACCCGATCCTGCGTATCTCCGGAGCTATGCTCCTAAATAGTCCCGTGATGGAGGTGACCTCAAGGCATGGTGGGCATACTCGTAGTTCTCCCAGGCGTCTGAAGCAGAGCATGATCCCAACCCTTCAGAGACTGCGCTGCAGGGCAGTATTCCAACGTGATAAACAAACATACTTCCAAGACGACCACTGATTTGCTAAAGCTGAGGGTAAAGGTGATGGACTGGCCAAGCATGTCTCCAGACCTAAACAGTATTGAGCATCTGTGGGGCATCCTCAAATGGAAGATGGAGGAGCGCAAGGTCTCTAGCATCCATCAGCTCTGTGATGTTATCATGGAGGAGTAGAAGAGGACTCCAGTGGCAACCTGTGAAGCTCTGGTGAACTCCATGCCCAAGATGGTTAAGGCAGTGCTGGAAAATAATGGAGGCCACACAAAATATTGACACTTTGGGCCCAATTTGGTCATTTTTACTTAGGGGTGTACTCACTTTTGTTGCCAGTGGCTTAGACATTAATGGCTGTGTGTTGAGTTATTTTGAGGGGACAGCAAATTTACACTGTTATACAAGCTGTACACTCACTACTTTACATTGTAGCAAAGTGTCATTTCTTCAGTGTTGTCACATGAAAAGATAGAATAAAATATTTACAAAAATGTGAAGGGTTTACTCACTTTTCTGAGATACTGTATATATGCTAGACTGTATATCGTGTACACTCAATACACTGTGTGTGTATATATATATATATATATATATATATATATATATATATATATATATACACTAGACTGCATATATTATAAGACACCATGTCAAGTAGTGTACTGTATACCTTATGTAAATCATATCTCTCACAGCATCATTCTGTGATTGCCCAAAGCATGCAGGTCATGTGCATTCTTTGCCCAATCAGCGGGCAGCATTTCCCCCGCCATTGAAATGCAATATGGGGCGCTCGAAGTTCCAGCGAATGCCCCATAATGTTCGGGATGCGCCGAACAGATGAACCTCCGATGTGCCCATCCCTATACCACATATGTGAGACTTTTTGGGAGCTTAGCCGCGTACAGAACCCCAAAAACCAATCACTGTCTTCAGGCTTTCTAAGGGCGTAAAATGGTGATTTTAATCCTCACTCCCTATCACGGTTTCGGAGGCCCTGAAATGTCAAGATAGCACAACCCCCCCCCCCCCCCAAATGACCCCATTTTGGAAAGTAGACACCCAAGGTATTTGCTAAGAGCCATGGTGAGTATTTTGAAGCTCTCATTTGTTTTGGAAAATGAAGAAAGAAAAGGAAAATTATTATTATTATTTTTTTTTTATGTTTTGATAAAAAACAAGATCTGCAAAATACTCAGCG
>BLSH010378576.1:285258-303506 GCA_018402905.1 Glandirana rugosa | reverse complement strand
TTTTTTGGTGGGGGCTGGAGCTCCTCTTTAAAGAAACATCAAAAAGTTCATACAAGTAGATCTTTTCACGCAGGGGGTTCTCACCATCCATGCAACAAACATAACATTCAGCCTCCTGGCTCTCTTGTGGCAGCTCTACTGTACCACATGCTCCCTTCACATACGTTGCATTCATTGCGAAATAAGCAAATTGATCTGTGAATGTAGCCTTTGCCCACCAAGCATTCCCTTGTGGTTATTATGTAAAAGGGCAGCCAAATGGCACAGGACATTGAAGACAATGCTGGTCACTGTAGTAGTGGCAATGATATGGCATATGCTTACTTCCATTGGCCCAAGCTGGACCAAGCTATGCAATAAAATCCAGGGCTTTTTTCTCAGAGAATAGGTGTGGATACTTCCCCTTCCGAGTAACCCCTCGTCTCCACCCCCTACCCATCTCAGAGCACTGTCCCTGGGCTCCACTACCTTCCCACCTCCCAGTACGGCCCTTTTAGAGAATACAGAGCCAGGCATCATTTTGTGGTGCAAAGTAAATTGCATGGATTTGTTACTAATAGCAAAAAAGCAATAAAACAATCCCCTGAAGCAAGCAACAGTAACCCCCCCCCCCCCCAGCAACAATAGACCCCCAACAAAATACCCCCCAGTAACAATCCACCCAGGGCAGCCATGAGAAAATTTGGGACTCCCTATACAGTTTTAGGCCTGCCCCCACCCCCTCAACCACCAACATTCCTCAGGGCCTGCCCACTGGCTGTTCCACTAAATCTGCCCACTGGCCATCCCACCAAGTCTTTCAGTGCAACCACTTTTATTTTAACACTCTTACACCTTAATATATGAAAATGAATCCAACCCAGCGAAGAGACACCCCAATTCAGCAAAGAGGCAGCCCAATCCAGCAAAGAGACATCCCCATCCAGCAAAGAGACATTCCCATATATTCAGCATAGGAACATCCCAATTCAGCAAAGAGACATCTCAATCCAGCAAAAAGACATCCAATCCAGCAAAGAGGCAACCCAATCCAGCAAAGAGACATCCCCATATATTCAGCAAACACGCATCCCAACCCAGCAAAGAGGTGGCCCAATCCAGCAGAGACATTCCCATATATTCAGCAAAGAGACATCCCAATCCACTAAAGAGAAACCCCCCATAAAGCAAAGAGACATCTTCATATAGCAAAGAGACAGCCCAATCCAACAAACAGAGAGTAACAGCACAGGCCCACATTCAGCAATATTGTCATTCAATTTACCATTTTGATGTCAAGCAACTTCCACACGGATGGGCTGCGAATGGCATGGCGCCCAAACCAATATCCAGTCTGCAGGGAGAGGCGGGGTGCAGATGATATCACTCTACCTTCCCCATGCAGCCGTAACTAAGTGAACTGCATCGGCTTACTCCGCGACCACCCTGCTTTAGTAATTGTTAGTTACTACAGCAGCAACAACTTGGTCTCGTGGGTTGGGGCCTGGGCGGCGGCCCCCCAGAATGCTGGGCTCCCTACATGTGTATGGGCTGTTCCCTCCTGATAGCGGCCCTGGATCCACCAGCAGCCAGCGATTATAGACCATTTCCTCACCAGTATATCTCTCCAAGCAACATAAGATCTCCCAGGAGCCATCAACTGTAGACCACTCCCTCAACAGTAGATCCGTACTAGCAACAATTGACGCCCCAACTACATTAGACCCCGCAGCAACAATAGATGCCCCACCAGTAACAATAAACCTCTTTAGCAAAAATAGACCCCTACACAACAATTGATCCCCCCATTGACAATAGATATCCCAGCAACAACAGACCGTCCAGTACACCCCATCACCCCTTGCCATTGCATACATTCAATGTTGCAGGTGCCGGAAATGCATTTCCATGCCTTCCCGCTGAAATAAAGCCCTGATAAATTCTATACTTAGAATTCAGATTTAAAGTGGAATCTTTGGGTAATTTCACTACTACAGCGACCCCCTGTGGTTACTATCTAGCAAGGCAGCCGATTTGCACGGGACTTCAGAAGACAGCAGTGATCCCTGTAGTAGTGGTGCCTACTACAGCAATTTTCCACATCCCCAGCTATCTATCGGGTATGGCACATGCATACTTCCCTTGGTCTATTGGACCAATGTAACAATGTAATATCAAAATCTGTCCCTAGAATTCCGCTTTAACATTTCTCACGTTCCTGGGAAGGGCCCTCCTGCCTAACGAAGTCCTGTTTACAGCGTCCCCACAATAAATGCCGTTTATTAGCCAGAAGACGCTCATTACAAAATGGAAATCAATGGGGAACACTTGGTTTCATGTCCACATATGAAACCGGCGAGCCTTTGATCTATCCTAGCACTTAGTTCCGAGCGGTTTTCTTGCATGGTTTGGCACAGACGTCGCGGGAAGCTTGATGAAAAATGACAGTTAGTAAGAAAATAATTAAAAATGTATTTCGCCGACAGCAAGAGTATTTTTGGACTCAATAACGACTAGCTTTAATTTGGCAGGGACTTCCTGCGCTGTTTTCAAGGAGGGCTCCGCATTTCGCAGACGCAGGTTGAAATATTCAAAATCTATTTTTTTTTTTTGTATTTTGTGTGTTGTTCCCAGAATACCTGAAGGTCAGCGCGGCTTACAGACTCCCTTACTATTTGGATCTGTGTGAGTCTTACTCCCTTTTTTCCTTTCTCAGTACTAACAAGCTGATAGACACAAATACCCCCCTTCATTTCACAACCATCAAGAAAAAAAAATTACTTGACAATTTCCCATCTGCAGTATTTTTTAGTTATGAAAGGAGGGAAAAGGCAAAACGTTCGGTAATTGACCTTCCTATCTCGCTCTTCTCCAGGTGCAAAATCGGAATCAAAGCATTGTTGTAACTAACAGGAGACATGGAAAAGATAAAAATGTAAAAGCTGAACTCCGGGATAAGCAAAAATTGTGTAAATATAAGATACATGTGTATTCTTCTTTCTATCTTGGTGAGCTTTGTGTATTCCTTCCATATCTGTGCTGTAATCCAGTGTGAGACTTCCTGTAATAAAGACCACTCACTGCTGCTCTCTCTCCTTGTGCAGGGTGGCTGGTCTTGTCTCTGCCCCTTGTTTTGCTTTGTATTTTAAGGTCACTTTGTGGCTTTCCCCTGTTCTTTTCTTATTGTTTTTACTTTAATATTTAGACATTGCGGTTTAATTGCTGATTTTATCTGCCGGCCGTGTTATATGGGGTGCAATTTGAGTTTCGATTAGAGCTGCACTGGGTAAGACTCTATGCAGACACTGTTCATGCCCTGCTATAATGCCCTGCGACATACATATATATGTATTGAGTTTGTATATTGATTATTTTCTTTGTTAATCAATCACTGCCTTTTTTTGTATTATTTATAAGTGTTATACCATCTGTCCCCTGATGAAGCTACTTCCACAGCAGCGAAACATGTTGGGACATCTTTTATATACACCAATGTAAAAGTACTACTGTAACCCTTAAAAACTTTCACTGCCAACATTTTTTCTATTGCTATATATGTCCTGGGATCTTCTTTTAATGATGTACTATTAAATATTTTTGGGTTTTATATTCTGTGTTATATTTTGTCTTCCTTTCCATCTGCATGGTAAACATCCCCACATTCCTCTGATATGGACCTCATTCAGTCCATTATCTATTTGCATTTACCCTTTTCTGGGGAATGAGGTGCATTTTTGAGCTAAATGTGTGCTTCAGAAGTTGCCTTGTCTATCTGTTTTAACAAGTTTCTGCCGAAAGACGGCTACAGCGTGGGCTTACTGTGCCGGGAGAGCGTCCATGGATGTCCTCTCATGATCACGCTGCCCATGTGCCCCCTGCGGCGCATGGGCAGCACGCTCTGTGATTGCTGCATCCTTAAGTCGCAGCTGATCACAGTTAGGCGATCCGTTGTGTCCAATGACAGCTGATCATGATGTAAACACAGGCTGGTTACCGGCATTCCTTTCCTCACGCTGACAGTGTGAGGAGAGGAGAGCCGGTAACCGACTTGTGCTAAAGGGACATCTACACTGACAATCAGGGCACTCATTATTAGTGTAGTCCCAACAGTGCCCACCAGTGCTGCCTATCAGTGTTCACCAGTGCTGCCAATCAGTGCCCACCAGTGCTGTCAATTTGTGCCCCCTATTATTGCCTCCTATCCATGCCACTCAATTCCACCTATCAGTGCTCATCAATGCCAACTATCAGCGTTACCTATCAGTGCTGTCTATCAGTGTCCTTCAATGCCTCCTATCAGTGCCCATCAGTACCACCTTTTACTGAACATTAGTGCTGCCTATCAGTGCCCAACAGTGCAGCCTAGCAGAACCCATCAGTGCCACCTCATCAGTGCCTATCAGTGCAGCCTATTAGTGCCCATCACTGCAGCCTCATCAGCGCACATCAGTGAAGGAGAAAAATGACCTCTTTGCAAAATGTATTTTTGTTTGTTTTTTTTGTTTTGTTTGTTTGCAACAAATTATGAAAACCTTTTTTATTTTCAATATTTTAGCAAAAAAATTAAAAAAATCTAGTGGTGATTAAATGCCACTGAAATAATACTCTATTTGTGTGAAAAAATGATAAAACATTTCATATGGGTACAGTGTAGCATGACCGTGCAATTGTCATTCAAAGTGTGACAGCGTGAAAGCTGAAAATTGGCCTGGGCAGGAAGGAGATAAAAGTGGCCAGTAAACAAAGAATGCTATACATCCAAACTACTACTAATTTTAGGAAAGCAATACAATATATGACATACAGATTATCACAAAGTATGCATATAATACACACATGCACAAGCTATCTATCCTTCATAGCAAATGAGCATGGATAATGCATGTGATAGGGATACACTAAAAGTTACTTAAAGGATAAGTTCACCTTTTAAAAAGAAATAAGAAAATGCATGCCTTTTTTCAGGTAAAAAATGTGCATTTTTTAATATTTTTTACTAGGAGCCTGCAAAGCATTAGACCCACGAACAGCAGATCACGGGGTGCAATGCAGGAGTCCAACAGACTGTCTATATAAGCTGTCTGCTTATACCTTGTATGGACAGGCAGGTACACCCTGACAAGAACCATCAAATTAACTATCTAGGGTGCTCAACAATGCAAAGTCTGGGAATAAATGATGCAGTCGGGTGGGCGGAGCGTTTTTTTTAAACTGTGACAGAGAGATCAGTGAGAAGATCCCCCGCTTGATGTCACTATAGACAGAGGATCGGGTGGAAAAGGGAACATCTTCTCAAAGGTGAACTTATCCTTTAACTTGGGTTGCAGATTTAGTATTCCCAGGTAAAGTTCCTATTTTCTTTATTGTTTATTGATGAATCCGTCTTCCTTCCCAGGGTCTCTTCCAAAAGTGCTTGCTTCATGGAATCCTCCAAAACGACTTCTCTTTGTATTCAGCACATGGCTGAGTTCAAGTCCTTAGTCCCCCCCCCCCCTCCACTATCTGCCAACATCACTTCCTGTTGCATGAGCTCCATGAACCAGTCAAACAAGTTCATTAGCATATAAATAGGGGAAGCCTAGCTTCTAAAACAATACATGGTAACCAAAATGCATCATATATTTATGCTATAAAAAAGTAACAAAAATAGCCATAGCAACCCCTCCTGAAGTTTTCTCTGCAGTAGTGGGTCCCACCCACAGCCCTGCTCTCTGCAAAGGCTATGTTACAGCACAGCAATGATAAATATGAATAAGTGTTGTGCAAATCAAAAAAAGTTTCCTGATGAAGTCACGTGGGTGTGACGTAATGTGTAGGGCATCCCAGACCAGAAGTGATGTTTGGAGAGTATATGATACCAAAGGCATTTTTTACTGTTTTTTTATGTAAGAGTTATTCCTTTAATAAAAAATACAATTTATTAGCAATATTACACTATGGGAGGCTTCTTTGTTCCTACCCTAACATATGGATATGCACATGTGAGGGTCTTAAAGGGACCACCACCATACAATATCCAAATCAACTGAGAAGGACTACAAGTGGGCTAGCATATATAGAGGATGATTTCTACATGTTATCAAAAGCCTATTTCGGTTACTCATTAACCACTTGCCGACCGTCTCGCGTACATTTTCTGCGGCATGTTGGCTCCGCTGCGCAGATCGCTGTCTATAAACAGTGATCTGTGCAGCCGCGCTCTCTTGCCCACCGCACTCTGCGTAAGTGTGGCCGTGGGTTGGGCGGACTCCGCTGCCCGCTGGCGACCTGCGATCACCTTGTACAGAGGAAGAACGGGGAACCACCAATGTAAACATGGCGGTTCCCCGTTCTGTCAGTGGGCATGACAGTGATCTACTGATTCCTGTAATCGGGATCAGTTAGATCGGTCATGCCCCTGCCAGCCCAGCCCCCACACAGTTAGAGCACAGTGAGGGAACACAGTTAACTCTTTGATTGCCTCCTGCAGGTTAACCCCAGTGAAATTTATACAGTAATCAGTGGCTATTTTTAGATCTGATCGCTGTATAAATGTCAATGGTCCTAAAAAAGTGTGAAAAATGTCTGATCTGTCCACCGAAATATTGGAGTCCCAATAAAAATCGCAGATCGCCGTCATTACTAGTAAAAAAAAAAATAATAGTAAAAACGCCATAAATAAATTCTCATGGTTTCTAAATGTGGCAACTTTTGCGCAAACCAATCAATATACACTGATTGTGATTTTATTTTACCACAAATATGTAGAATATATATTGGCCAAAACTGATGAATACATTTTTTTTGGGGGGGATATTTATTATAGCAAAAAGTAAGAAATATAGAATTTTTCTCAAAATAGTTGTTTTTTTTTGTGTATAGCGCAAAAAATAAAAACCACAGAGGTGATGAAATACCACTAAAAGAAGTCTCTATTTGTGGGGAAAAAAAAAAGATGTCAACTTAGTTTGGGTACAATGTCGCACGACTGCGCAATTGTCAGTTAAAGCGTCACAGTTCCGATTTGCAAAAAGTGCTCTGGTCAGGAAGGGGGTAAATCCTTCCGGGGATGAAGTGGTTAAGGTGAGAATACTTGGGAGCACAGAGGTGTCACTTTCTGGGGGAAGTACACCATTTGTCTTTATGTTGTCACACTGAAGCTGCCTACACTAATGCCCCGTACACATGATCGGACGGAAAATACCGCTTTTGAATCGGTCGTACGATAATTGGATCATTAGTACAGAGCTTTCAAGAGCCGATCACGACAGTTCATCCGATGTTTTCCGTCCGGACAAGATCGGACATGCAGGAAAAATTTCTCGCACGGTGCACGATCGTATGATTTTCGTTTCATCAGTACAGCTGTCATTCAAAAATGCAATACAAATACACTGCAACACATCACATCACTTCCGATTTTTTATTCTGTCGTGCGAGAATTTTCGTGACTAAAGTAAACTCTTCCGATTCAATCTGAGATTAGCATGCGAATAAAAAAAACGGACGATCTGCCGTCCGATTTTCGGATCGTGTGTACGGAGCATAGAGGCAGAAAACTGGGCACATTATTTATCATCTTATACGGAGTATTTTGCACTTTTTAACACGTGTGCACTTTACTTTAATTGTATTACTTTTATGCACTGTTGTGTGAATTTATCTGTCTCATGATTTGATTATTTATCTATATCTCGGATCATTTGAGGTTATTGGTTTTAAGTATCTTTTTTTTTGGTTTGCACAACACTTATTCATAATTATTTTTTTATTACTGGTGGGAACAGTGTGGTGTTTGCAGCAACCACACCGGGAATATTTTTTGTGCACGTATTAGTATATTCATTATTCGGTTCACATACTACAGAGCTTTTTACACAGAGGTAGTGCAGAGATATTTTTATTTACTGTTTATAGCACAGTGATGATATCACTGCTACTTTTACAAGGTAATATCTTGGTTTGCAAAGTCATTCAGTGAAAACAAAATAGATTTAGAACCTTTTGTGGCAAATTAGGATTTATAATGAATGTACATTTAAACTTGCAATTAAAAAAAAACACAGAAAGGCAGGTTTTTTTTTTTTAATAACAAAAGAGGCACTAGTGGTCTATTTTGTCATAAATTCTTCACCTAACCTGTCAATGGTAATGTAAACTGAGCCACGCATGTGCAGGTCTGAGCACATTTACGGCACCACTCTGTGCCGTGATGATGCGACTCCTATGTGAATGCAAGGGAGTGATGTCATTGTGGCCTGGCCTTTGTAGCAGCCGAACAGAGGGAATCGGAAAGGAAGACCGGGGAAAGATGGAAGCACCTGGGACCACATAGAGTGCTGACTCTGCAGCATCGGAGGGCTTTGCTTGACAGGTAAGCCTGCCATAATGTGCTAACATGTGGTGCATACTATCACATTATGGCATACACTACCAGGGGGTCTATTTAAAGAAAATTGTGGAGTTTATTTCTGCTTTCAATGAAAATTATATTGCCTGCGGTTCAGCTTTAAAGAGGAACTTTATGTAAATCTCATGCATCAAGAGGTAAGCAGTAAACAGATGGCAAAAAAAAAACACTGAATTGAAAACCACAAGCCTACTGTATACATGTATATTATATGTAATTTATAAGGGATATTGTTACCCCCATAGTGGCAAATGCTGGATTCCCAGATACAGATCTTTGGGTTCATTTATATAGAATAAAATAAGGCAAAGGGTCTAACCCTTTCCCCGCTCCATCCAAAGCTAAAAAAAGTCTTGCCTTTATATACATTTTAATGTAGACCCCCACAACCACCGTCCAGGGTTGTGGGGAAGAGGACCTTGTCCTAATCAACATGGAGACAAGTGCTTTAGGGTGGGGGGGCAGAACCCCCCCTGCCCTAAAGCACCCCCCCAATGTTGAGGGAACGTGGCCTGGTATGGTTCGGGGGGGGGGGCGTTCGCTTGCCCCCCTCTTTCCTGCATGCTCGAATAAGGGTCCAGTATGGATTTTGGGAGGACCCCACGCCACTTTTTTAAACATTTTGGCATGGGGTTCCCCCTTAAAATCCACGCCAGACCCGAAGGACCTGGTATGGATTGGGGGGGGGGGGGCATGCTGTTTTTTCTGACTTTTCTATTGCTGGCCTTCTTTTGTTCACATGTCAGCTCTCAGTGGGGATGCCCGCTGACAGCTCATGAGTCATTGGTTGTTAAGGATGCGGCTGGCTTCCTGGCCTGCTGCTTAACTACCAGCTATTCTTCGCACAGAATTCGAATCAGTCAATCATTTTTTGACCGTTCCGAATCGGAATCATTCAGGAAATTTGGAATTTGTTAGAAAACGAATAAACAAAACTAAATTTAATGAAAACGAAATGAAACTATACTATTTTTTTACGTTCTGCACATGTCTAATAAGGGGTGGAGAGCTGCTGTTTGATCAGAAAATGAGCGCCAAAACCCTTGTAAAACGCTCAAGTCACATGTTTTCATGCCTTTCTTTTGAAGTATATAGGGCCAAAAATGTTTGTAATCTTCCAAAAAGCACATGTACTTTTTTTGAGCGATGGGCATTTTGCTTTAGGTGCAGGAACGTTCAGATGTGAACAGGGGCCATTGAAATGAATGGGATTTGGCTTGTTGAGCATTTTAGAACTATAAGCTTCAAGCAGAAAATCGCTCAGGTGTGAACGGAGCCTTAGGCTTGGTTTACACAATGTTTTTTGCATGTTTCAGCGAGTCGTGCATAGGGCATCCCATTCATTTTAATGGGCTTCCTTACTGGCAAGAAACGCAGAAATAAAGGCCAGACTCTTCCAAAAACACACCACACCAAACCACAAGGGGCAGCATTTGGGTAGACTTTTCAGAGCTGCTATTGTGGGACAAGTCCCAGCATGGTTGGAAGCTATTCCTCTGTTGACTCTCTATACCCACCCTGGATTGGATGACCCAGGACTGGGAGGAGGAGGAGTTGTTAAGTGAAGGATTGTGCGAGTACAAGTGGCACTGCATCTCAGTGGTAAGGAAACTACAGTTCCCAGGGAGCAATGCACCTGAGAGGAGAAGTGGAGAAAAATTTAGCAGGCTGCCCGGGAAGGCTCGGGGCACTTGATGCCAGACCAGGGAAGGAAGCAGACGTCCAGGCGAGAATGCTGAGCCCACATGCTCTTGCGTTAAAGTACGGCCTAATAAGTGGCATCTCCAGCCCTACAGATTGGGTTCTCCGGTCTCCATTTGCAGCTACAGCCAAAAGTCAGTTTAAGCCATCGATCCACGAGGGGCCCCTCCGCCATCGATATCCACAGCTGAAGCGCAGGATTGGTGATAGGGTTACCAACCCACCAAATACTCTGCACAACAAAAAAACAAGACTCTAGCTAACAAACTTTGCCCTCTTGTTCCTTAGACACTGCTGCATGAGTGCAGTACACCACTGAGTGGTGCCATATCACCTGTTCTGGATATTCCATTTCTACAGATCCACTTAACTCCTCCCTGCACTTGTTGCTTGCTCTTCTTATCACTGTTATTGCTTGTTAAATCTCTTGCCAGAACTTTTCCTAAAGTCTCCAATTTCTTGAACTGGGAGCATCTGGAAGCCACTAAGCATCACCACCAGCGCACCACCAAAAGGGCCCCAACAAAGCCAGCAGAAATTACAATTTTCTTCCTTTTTTGGGGGGGACTATTCTTTCCTGTTTCAGAGTATATTCATAGACTCTAGGAATGTTTACCTCCTCAAAACACTGAAGTCCTGCAGGCAGACTTAGACCTAGCAAAGTCACTCCAGGGCCTAAGCGTAGTTTTCAAGGTTTTATGCTATCTGTTTCTGTCTGCCCTTACAACACTCTAGGTGACTCTGTTACAGTTTAAGCTGATTGGTAAAACCCGGGCCCAGTTACTTGTAGTATTATGTCCTGCATAAAAACCTGGTATAGAAGTGATGTGTGTAGGAGTTTATGTTACCTTATCCTTGTTACAATCTGTATTGCTTTGCTTCATTTAACCAGTTTGCTCTCAATACACACAGTGTTTACCTAACCTGCTGTCATTCATTTTACTGAGGGGGTAACCTTGTTATTTCAGTCTCCAATCAGGTACATGACACATGCAACCCTTGAAATGACTTCAGACCAGTGTTGCCAACCTCCTGCAGCGAACATGGAAAATTTACTGGCGGAGCACATTTTTTACTGGCACCTTGAAAAATAACAGAACTCCTATTAAAAACTAAGACAATTGATATTTAAACACAACACGGACACACTAACAATACCCATATCAAGTAATTTCCCTGGTTTACACTTAAAAAATCAGCACAGCATGACAAATTATCAGACCCTGATATTCGTGGACAGATTTAAAAATCACTGATTTTTACAAACTGTCAGTAAATTTACTGGCGGTTGGCAACCCTGCTTCAGACCATAGCTGAATAGCTGAAGCAACTTTTACTTAAACATCTTGGTGATACAGTTCAGCATAAACATTTGCAATAGAACATCCCTAATTGAGGCTGCCCAGGCATAACTCAATGAGGCTGCCCAGGCATACCTCAATGAGGTAGTAGTCCATGCTTGGTGTTCTCCAGGAACCAGTAGATCTCTGGACTCCCACTGCCTTCCAAGGCACAGCAGTCTTCCTCTCATCTCTCAAGCACAGCATTTCTTCTAGAGCAGAGGCCTTCAGAAACCAACCTTCCCCCTTGTTATATTACAGGGCAGATAGGCTGGGCCCAAAAGGCCTGGGAGCAGTAGTGTATAGCCCCTTCCCAGCCTGGGCCAACCACTGTCTAATTAACAAGTCACAGGCAATGTGCCTACAGGCTGATTTACTTAAATGGAAGCAGGTTGGCTCTTTTTCTTCCTACCACCCCCCCCGAGCCATCCATCAGGTTCCGCTGATTCACTGTAGCCCTACAATTTGTGTTTTTATCCTAAAAATACAGAATGTAGGCATTTGTTGAGAACTGACCTTTGTAGTTCTTCTAGGTCTAAAGGCCCAGAATAGCTCCAGTCAGCAATGCGTCCATTTAAACAGACCATCCCCTGGTTAATGACCATAGAAGAGTCTTTGTTTTAACATAAACTCCTTAATCAGTCATTGTGAAGGAAGTAAATCAAACGTCTGAAGGACATCAATAGTTCATAGTCATTCGTTTTAATACTTGAGATTGCATGATGGCTTGAATAACAATAAAATAGATTGAAGCCATCACTGATAGTCCATTGATCGGTCTGTGTCATTCATCTCACCCCCCCTTCTCCCCTCTCTGTGGAGAGCTTTTTATTTATGACAGGACTGTTTCTGCATCACATATCCATCTATGAAGCATCATTGATTGGAAATGTGCAAATAACATGTAAGGAACGGTTCAATCGCCCTGCCAAGCAATGGTCTCAGCAGCTCAGACAGTGGCAGCCAAGTCAAGCGTGTTCCTGGATCTCTGCAGCCCAAAAAAAAAAAGAGTCAGCCCAGATCAGTGTTGCTCGACCTCCGTAGGGTGGAGTCCTAAGTGTCAGGGTGACTTCTTTCCGGGGCACCAACTGTCACTTTCCATTTGCTATGAGGCTCAAAAATTAAAATGTCCCTGATTACAACAGAATGAATGGAATGTCAGATAAACAGAAGCTATTCCAGAACCTCAGCCCCTGAAATAAAGGTCTTCCATCTGCTCCCGGGCTTCTATTATTTGGTTACTGGTTAGATAAGAGATTGGATTGTGTTTGGAAGGGAATGTCTTTGGTGCTATATTGCTTTTCTACAGACACACTGGGACCAATTTACTAAAGGAACAGAGATTTGTTTTTTACACTGTGGTGTGAATGGACACTTAGTTCAGTGAATAACGGGTATCTGCGCTCACTCCAACCATTTATTCAAAGAAATTGCAAACAAAGATCGTTAATTTGCCCTGCACCTCATTGGGTATTCAATGTGAACATAGCTCAGAGAAAATGGGGATATTGCACTTAAAACCCACAATGGCCTATTGGGTGTGCAAATTTATAGTAGCAGAATGCCACGTCCTATTGAATAGTGAATCAAAAAAATATATAGAAGGATGGACTTTATAGGCACTGGTTATATTAAAAATACTAATTTTATTAATTACAAAATATTTTACCATAAAAACAATATGTACATACAAAGTGAGAAACATTAGTCATATCTAGTACTTAGATTTCTATTCCAGATGTCTCCAGAGAGATGGCCACCTACTTCCAGGACCTCAGGTTTGGAACGCCCTGGTTCCTGTATATACTTCATATCTCAAGAGTGACCACCAGGGTGTTCCAAACCTGGGGTCCTGGAAGTAGGTGGCCATCTCTCTAAAGACATCAGGAATAGAAATCTATCTACTAGATATGACTAATGTTTCTCACTTTGTATGTACATATTGTTTTTATGGTAAAATATTTTGTAATTAATAAAATTAGTATTTTTAATATAACCAGTGCCTATAAAGTCCATCCTTCTATATATTTTTTTTGATTCACTATTCACTAAGAGCGCCATATTCACTAAGAGCGCTGTATTCACTAAGAGCGCCGCATTCACTAAGAGCACCATATTCATTAAGAGCATAGTATTCACTAAGATCATAGTATTCATTAAGAGCATGGTATTCATTAAGAGCATAGGATTCATTAAGAGCATAGTATTCACTAAGAGGACCATATTCACTAAGAGCATAGTATTCATTAAGAGCATGGTATTCACTAAGAGCGTAGTATTCACTAAGAGGACCATATTCACTAAGAGCGCCATATTCACTAAGAGCATCATGTTCACTAAGAGGACCATATTCACTAAGAGCATCATGTTCACTAAGAGGACCATATTCATTAAGAGCATAGTATTCACTAAGAGGGCCATATTCACTAAGAGGGCCATATTCACTAAGAGCACCATATTCACTAAGAGCACCATATTCACTAAGAGGACCATATTCACTAAGAGTGCCGTATTCACTAAGATACGTCAGTGATGTAAACAGGGAAATTGAACTAATTCCAGTTGTTGGTTTTCCAGTGCTGGATTCAAAAACAAGAGCAACGCTGGATTGGTTACTGTGCACTGTTTATCATTTTCATCATTTTATGTGCAACATTTTTTTTACCTTACACATAAGGATATTTATATAATATTATTATTATTATTATTATTATGCAGGATGTCTATAGCGCCAACAGTTTAAGCAGCGCTTTACAACTTGAGGGTAGACAGTACAAATACAATACACTTTAATACAGTAGGAATCAGAGGGCCCTGCTCGTTAGAGCTTACAATCTAAGAATAATATAGTTCTATCATCTTCCCATTATAAATATATATATATATAGATAGATAGATAGATAGATAGATAGATAGATAGATAGATAGATAGATAGATAGATACATAGATCATTAAGCTGGCCATACATTATACAATTTTCTTATTTCCTTTAGATTTACCTTCAACTATGTAGTAGAAGGGACCCTGCCTGATTACATACAAATTGGAAGCGTTTAGGGCCGACCTCATATTATATGGTTTTGGTAAATCTAAAAGAAAGAAAAAAAGAAAATTGTATAATGTATGGCCTTCTTAAACACTTTTCCTTTAGATTTACCATTTGACATCACTCTGGATCTTTGCTGGGACTTGTAGTGACATCACTCTGGATCTTTGCTGGGACTTGTAGTAACTTGTAGTAACATCACCCGGGATCTTTGCTGGGACTTGTAGTGACATCACCCTGGATCTATGCTGGGATTTGTAGTGTCATTACCCGTGAACTATGCTGGGACTTGTAGTGTCATCACCCGGGATCTATGCTGGGACTTGTAGTGTCATCACTCGGGATCTTTGCTGGGACTTGTAGTGACATCACTCAGGATCTTTGCTGGGACTTGTAGTGTCATCACCCGGGATCTATGCTGGGACTTGTAGTGTCATCACCTGGGATTTATGCTGGGACTTGTAGTGGCATCACCTGGGATTTATGCTGGGACTTGTAGTGTCATCACTTGGGATCTTCGCTGGGACTTGTAGTGACATCACTCAGGATCTTTGCTGGGACTTGTAGTGACATCACTCGGGATCTTTGCTGGGACTTGTAGTGACATCACTCGGGATCTTTGCTGGGACTTGTAGTGGCATCACCTGGGATTTATGCTGGGACTTGTAGTGCCGCAATCTCTGGCAGGGTACAATATACTGGGCGGTTGTACATTGTAACCTTTGTATCATTTTTTTATTATTTCTGTCATTTTAGAAAACATTTAAGAAATCCTCTATGTAATAATGATGATCAGTGGGTGATGAGAGGAGACAATGAAGGCAGCTGAGATCCTTCACATAATGAACCGCAGTATGTTGAAGTTGGGTTTGTTCCCCTTTGCACGGTTGGGGGGGCCCCTCCTGGTATCTTGGCGGACATTTGGGGGGCCACTAATGAGGGTGTTCAGTAACCTTCTAGAAGACCGGCGCGGCTCGCCGGCCCGGTGACCCCGATGCAGCTGGTTCTCAGCCTATCTCTTTCCAATTGTTCCATCAAGCGCAGGACGGGCGCCTCACACCTGACAAGTGACAAGACGCTGCCTCCCGCTGACTAGATAATCAAAGTCTTGTCAGAGCTGTCAATATCCTGCAGATAGGAGAGGACTAAAAAAGAAGAGAGAAGCCTGCGAACACGGCTGACGCTCACAAAAATACCAGAGATTTCTTCCAGGGCCCCCATGTAAGACGCTGTCCTTATTAATGAAGACACAACGGCTGCATCCTCCAAGCAGAAGCGCCATGCGGGTATACGGTGATACGCCGACCCCTGAACTCATCATATAGTGCAGTCAGCCAACAATGCGCCGCAAATGTTCACCTACGTTGGGTCTTAAATCCGAACTCCAGGCAGATATAAAAGACACAAATTTATTTATTTCAGGTACTTATATAGTGCCGTCAATTTATGCAGCACTTTACATATACATTGTACATTCACATCAGTCCCTACCCTCAAGGAGCTTCCAATCTAAGGTCCCTAACTCACATTCATACAAATACTAGGGCCAATTTAGAGAGGATCTAATTTACCTACAGCATGTCTTTAGATTGTGGGAGGAAACCTGAGTATCCGGAGGAAACCCACGCAGGCACAGGGAGAACACGCAAACTCCAAGCAGGTAGTGTCGTGTTTGGGATTTGAATCAGGGAACCTTTTGCTGCAAGGTGAAAGTGCTATCCACTACACCACTGTGCTGCCCTAACAAATGAATGCAACTCTGTAATCATTAATAAATCATGAAATTTATTTTTAAAATGCATGCAGTGTAAGTACCAGAATGTGACCTGGTACCAGGTTCTTGTAGGCCCTGTACAGCAGGGCTTGCATGTGAGAGGAAGAAGCAGCACAAGGAGCCAATCAGTTCATGTGTTGACCAGATGTATACTGATAGGAGGAGAGATCAGAGTGGCACAGGAATGAGCTCATCCTTCTTTTACTTTGCTTTCTTCTATCAGCATGCTTCTTGTCGGCACATGAACTGGTTGGCTCATTTTGCTGTCATAAGTTCCTGTGCTGACAACTAAGGATGGGATCGGGCGTATTCGGAACTGAACGTACCCGATCCGGCCATGAAGTTTGCACTGCACCGCGCTAATCACAGGCAGTGAAACATTTCCTAATGCGCGGCTGCAGCCATCGGGGAATGTTTCGCTGCCTGTAATTAGCGAGACGCGGTGCAAACTTCCTGGCGGGATTGGGCTTGTTCGGATCCGCACGCCCGAGGACATTCCTTCTGGCGACAAGCATGCTGATAAGAGGAGAGAGCAGAGTGACTGACGGAGGAACTTATCACTTTGCTGCTTCTCCATTAAAGAGAAAGTAAACTCTGATGGGTCTTACTTTCTTTTTAGTTACCTGCAAAGTAAAAGCATAATGGGCTAGTATGTATCGCATACTAGCCCATTATGTGACTTACCTGCAAACCAAACCTGCACTGTCCCCGCTGGAGGCCGCATCCATCTTCGCCCCTGTTCCTTCCGGGGCCGCGGACTGGCCGGAGTCACGTGATGTCACTGCCACGCATACACGTGGGAGCCGCCAGTCATGGCACGGAGGGCCATTTCTTCACAGCGCATGCATTGATGCGCAGCACAAGGTAAATATCTCCTAAACAGCGCACATTTAATAGATATTATAGGTACAACTTTTAAAGGTAGGTTTACAACCACTTTAAAGTGTCACTAAACCCACATCATTAAATGATGTATTCCATGCTGTTCATACTCACTCAGTCACTATGAGATTCTTTTTCTGTATTCTGCAAAAAAAAAACAGTTTATCCTGCTACTCTCTATTTCCCCCTTCTGTCCATGTCCCCAATTCATCTAGGGATATTGCAGAACAGTGTTGGCAGTTCTGCACATGCTCAGTGTTCAGTGAGTTTTTATGCTGAGCATTTCCTCCCTATCACATCTGAGCAGCCCATGTGACTATAGAGTCACTCATGTGGGCGTATACACAGTGGTCAATGACAGACCACTCCCTCCCTCCTCCTCCATGCCCACTAACCAGCTAAACACAATGGATGGATAGATACTACATGAAGATCAATGTAGGCTTCGCCTCCCTCTTATTCTAAGACACAGGCTGGAGGGGCGTGACACAGTCTGTGACTGGCAAAAATCCGCCCACACCATGTTATTGCCAAAAAATAATAAAGATTTTATTTCAAATAAATATATTTGTAGGACAATTTAAAACAGTTTATTGGCATTAATTAAATAAGTAATAGTGATTTAATAATTAATTTGAATAATTTTAAATGTAATTTTAATAATAATAAATTCTATAATATTTTTTACTCTGTATCCCAAAGGCTGTTTTTTCCTTTTATTTTGAACATGTGACCAGCAGCAGAGGATTCAAACCTCCTCCTGCTTATGCTTCCTTGCAGACAGGCTGGGAGAGAGCTGGGTCATGTGACAGCTGGATATCTAGAAAAAGGTACTTAGATGTTTTTTTAATTAAAATAATTACAGTGGCATCATCCCCATAGAGAAATAGAAGGGACAATGCAAATTAAACAGTGTGTATTTAGTATCACTTTAAATGTCCATTCACAGGCTGAGGTGGGTCTAGACCAGTGGTTCTCAACTCCTGTCCTCGGGAACCACTAACAGGCCAGATTTGCAGGATAACTGAAATACATCACAGGTGATATCATTTACTGCTCAGTGATTGCAGTATTCTAGTCTGCATCTCCCCAAGGTAATACTTAAAATCTGGCCGGTTGGCTCGTCATTTACTATA
>BLSH010378576.1:252855-270393 GCA_018402905.1 Glandirana rugosa | reverse complement strand
AACGATAAACAAAGAAGTAATCTCTCTAAATAAGAATGAAGGAAGCAGCGTTCAGATGGATGGATGGATGGTTGCAAGAACTGAAGTGCCCACTTATTTAAAGAACCCCACTTTGTTGAAAGAACCCCTCTGCAATGTCTCCCCCCCTGCAAAATCATGTTAATGATCTTGCATCAAGTTTATTTTATATGATTTAAATTAACGGGTGCTAAAGGAAACATTGTTACCATTTTGTCTTGGATAAACTGGGGAAGGATCACTGCGATCCTCACTTCCTGTCCTGTTGACATCATTTTACCATACAGGGAGAAGAACTCTCCAACAGCAACACAGACAGAAGGAAATATGCTCTACCTCAGCAGAGTAGGGGAAGGTGAGAAACCCTTCTCACATTTTTATTTCTGTCTATGTCCCTAATGCAGATTTTCTTTCACTTCCTATCTAGAGAAACATGTAATCAGGACAGGAAGTAAGAATAAATCTCTCTAATGAAGAAACAAATAGCAATACAACTTGGCAGGAGTTCTAATCCTTTCCCACCCTATCCAAAACTATAAAAATGTTTTTTTAGACTTGATTACACCTTAATGTTCACTTAGCTTAATAAATGAGATGAAGCTTGTAGGCAGGTGCAGTATACTCTCTACACTGCAGGTGGCACTCATCCGTAGCGACAGTACAGTTGGAGAGGAGGTCAAGGGGAATACTGTTCCACTATAAATACCTGCGTCACTAGGGAAGCTATCTGGTTAGATGCTGCCACCCCATGTGACTCTCGTAGCCATCTTTGGTCAGGCAGAGACTATTTAAGGACCTGGATCCGAGGCATGGAGCACTTTTGGCAAATGGGTAGAGTAGGGACAGGTACACTGCCTGGTAGGGACAGAACTAGCAGCAGGGAAAGGTTCCTGATGAGAAGGGAAAGAGTAGGGCTCGCAACTTTTCGGGGCACCTTCCTGCTTGGGCACGAGACAGCAAGGCCACATTCTGCCCCTCTCAACAGGAGATTTTAGCTCGGCTGAAACCTGCTCTCTACACACTGCTGTTGGACCTGTGAGTGTTTCCGGTTGGGCTGGGTTTATTGTGAATCGTTGAAATATTTCAATACAAGTTCTTTCTTCGCATTTGGACTATGTGTGTTATTGGTTGCTGCATTGCACTGCACCCCACCTACGCTTGGTGGCAGTCAGCAGGATATGTATTTCGCAGTGGGTGTGAAAGGAGGGTTGGGTTTCAGCATGGCTCCGCTAGGATCGACCTTAGCCCTAACATCCCCTCGGTAGAGTGGGAGGAGAGAGTGGAGAGTGTGATGTGCCTGTACCAGGTTTCAACCCGGCTGGTGGCGGAGTTGCCTATTAAAGCCCTAGAGCAGGGGTCCTCAAACTATGGCCCTCCAGTTGTTCAGGAACTACATTTCCCATCATGCCTAGTCATGTCTGTGAATGTCAGAGTTTTACAGTGCCTCATGGGATGTGTAGTTCTGCAACAGCTGGAGGGCCGTAGTTTGAGGATGCCTGCTCTAGAGGATGACGCCTGCTGCATGATAATGGTGCTGCCATAGGAGGATGGATCCAGAAGCTCAAATGTGGGTATAGGATTGTATACATGGAGGTTTTTTATTTTTTCTATGTTGGTTGAACTGGATGTAATTTTTTCAACCAGATTAACTACATTATGTAACTACTCTAGAACAGATTGTGTCCCACTTGGAGGGCCTGTTTGGTGAGAAGATACAGCTTCCAGAGCTGCAACTAAGGTTCTTCTTTTTTTTTTAAAAGAAAACAAATTTTATTTGGTTTTGTTATATCGGGTTTAACAGGTCATGTCAGCATCGATATTACATGGCATGTAACAAAATACAAAATCAGGTTAAAACATAAAATGAAAATTAGTATGTGGGGGGGGGGGGGATAGGAGAGGTGGTAGTGAAAGGGGGGAGGAAGAGGGGGGGGGGCTGGGGTTAGAGGGGGTGGGGGGTGTTGGGAGGGGAAAACCACGTTGGAGAAATGAGATAATAGCAAAGTTAGCTTACAACATTATAAACTAACTATATCACCTGGGTAAGATAATTTGGTTGATGAGCAGTATTTGTAGGTTATAAATATTATGAAACACATACAAAGAAGAAAAATGGTAACATGCAGTCTAGGCCTCCAAGTTGCCTATGGTCCATGCGGTTCATTTGATGTGTTATAGAGGATAGCATGGAGAGAGGATGGGGTCATTTTGAGTAGATGTTGGTTGAGGGGGTCCCCTTTAAGAAGATGGAAAGTTTGTACTTGAAGGTAGAGGCGAGGGTCTTAAGCAAGGAGACAGTTATAGTTCTTCTGACGTCACGTAGTATTTGGTGTTAACCTTGGTGGAGAGATATTTTGTTTGGAAGAGGGCAAGCGAGGGGGGCGGGATACGGTCTCAACCATTGTCTGGAGGTCCTGCATAGAGAATAAAGAGGTCCAGACTACAGATGATTTTGTTAGTGAAAGAGTCCCACTTTTTATGAAAGCGATCATGGTTGCTGCCGTTGAGAGCCCAATCCAAATTATTCTGTTCTGTTTTGACCATGGAGAGGGTGGGTGGGGAATTTGAGGTCCGCTGTTTAAGGATGGCTCTCCTTGCTATCATGAAACAGGATGAAAGCCAGGGTCTATGTTTGTCAAGTGTGGATTTATTCTCATTTAATGAGGCTGATGAGGTGTCGTCCATATATCCAAAAAGAAGTGGGAGTGGGTCTTTAGAAGTTTTGTAGCCTGAGATGAGGTTAGCGCGGTTTACCACTTGTTCCCAAAATACTTGAATATGTTGATAATCATAGAGCCTGTGTCTTAGAGTGGGTTTATGGGCGGAGCACCATGCACATTGGAAGGGTGAAATAGATGTCGGAGATGTTGAAAAGGGCATATAGGCTCAGTGTAAGATTTTGAGCTGTTGCTTTCTCCAGAACTCATTTTTGACAAAGGCTCATGTGGTGTTATAGCCCTGAAGAGCAAAGTCGGGTCTCCTAGCAGAGGGGAATTTCATTGTCCATGGGGAGGTGATGGTCCAATCTTGTGTTTTCTGGAGTTTTAGTGAGAGTGGTTTATAATAATCCAATATTTTCAACTGATCTTTCTCTAGTAAGGTGTCCAGGAAGGAGGTTTTGAAACGTTTTAGTCTTTCCAGGGTGGAGACTGGCCACAAAGCTTATAGCTTGTTGAGCATAGATACGATGGCTATCGGGTAGGTTATAGGATGTTTGCCAGTCAGAGAAGGGGAGTGCTTTGCCTGAGGTGGGGTTGAATAGTTGTGCAAGGGTCTTTAGGCCTTGAGAGTTCCAGGTCGAGAGGATGCTGGCTTGCTTATTCAGTGGATTTTTGGAGTGGCCTGTAATGGGTAGGTGTTGAGAGACAGCTGGAGGGAATTTGATTATTCCTCACTTCTCTCCATGCAATATTTGTGTCTCTGACTAGGAGATTATCTTTTAATGTTGGTGGTAAACAACTTAGTTTACAGTGGAGAATGGCTCCTAGATGGTGTGGGCCAGTCATTTGAGATTCTAGCTCGTAGTTGGAATATGTGGAAGAGCAAGATAGCCAATCCACACCCACTCTTAGAAGTCACTCCAAGTTGTAATTTCGGATGTTGGGGAGGCTAACACTCCTTTGATGTTTGGGAAGGAATAGTTTGGGTAGTGCTATGAGGGGGCGTTTGTTTCGTCAGAGGAAGACTGATAGGGCCTTATGTATAGTTTGTATGTCCTTATGTCGTAACAAAAGGGGGATGGTTTGTAAAGGATATTTAAGTTTAGGGAAACCTACCATCTTAAATAAATGGCTTCTCCCTATTAGAGGGAGTGGAAAATGTGTTCAGTTTTCCAATTCTCCTACTAATTTGGAAATAACGGAGGGGGGAGGGTTAAGATGATGTATTGAGGATGGAGATTTGCCTATTTTGACGCCTAAATAGGTAATTTAAGAGTTTGTTATATGAAATGCGGATTGATCTGTCCAGGGTGGTGGTCTGGTGTGAAAGAGAGGTAGGACTTTTCAGGAAATGTATTTTGAGTCCTGAACAGGTACTGAAGTTGATAAAGATTTTTTGGATTTGCAGAATGTCGGATTGAAGGCTGGAAGAAGAGATTAAGATGTTGTCCACAAAAAAGGGCTGAACGGGCCTATTGTATTCCAATTTTGATTCCATGGAGATTGGGGTGGGTTGTGATGAGCCTTGAGAGGGGTTCAATGGGCAGATTGAATAATAGGGGAGACAGGGGGCAACCTTGGTGCGTTCCTTTGTGGAGGGGGATTTTGTTGGATATTATTCCCGTTGTGATAAGATTTGCATATGGGGCCGTGGCTTTAATAAGATGTAGAAAGGGGCCTGCGAAACCAAATTTATGAAGGACCAAACTCAGCCAGGGAAAACTGATGTTATCAAAAGCCTTTTCGGCATCTACTGATATGATGGCGTTGTCGCTGGCTGAGTTGGATTTGGCATGTTCTTGAACTGCGAGGACTTTGCGAATGTTGGAGGATGCTGAGCGACCTATTGCAAATCCGGCTTGAGTGGGGTGTAGTAAAGATGGCATAATTATTGCTAGTCTTTTGGCCATGATTTTTGAGAGAATTTCATATCTAGATTTAGGAGAGATATGGGGTGATAAGAGCTTGGATCTGTCAGGTCCTCACCTTTTTTGGGATTATTTTAATATGGGCTTGAAATCCTGAGGGGAGATAAGGGCCACCCTGAAGGATTTTTTGATATAGGGATGTAAGTATAGGGGCTGATTGTCTCCACGGTGGCTTTGAAAAATTCAGATGTGTAACCACCTGGTCCGGGAGCTTTATTAAGGGATAAAGATTTTATTGCTTGCTTAACTTCGACTTCCGAGATCGGTTCATTCAGTTGATGTAAATGGGAAGGGTCAACTAGAGGGAGGTGGACTCTTTCAAGGAAGGCTTGGGCAGCCAGTTCATCTATGAGATCTTCCCTGTATAGGTTGGCGTAGAAAGATTTTAAGATGTCGTTTATGTCCTTAGTGGATGTGGTTAGGGATCCATTTGGGGATTTCAGTGCGGCAATGTGAGTGGGGACATGGGATCCTTTATATAGGTGGGTAAGCAGTTTCCCTGCCTTGTTACCATATTTATGGTATTGTAGCTCTAAGTGTGTTTGGTGATATTGCTCTTGGGCACAGGTCCAGAGATCGAAATGTTCTTTTGCCTCTTTCCAGAGTTTTCTGTGATCTGAGGAGTCCTGGTGGTTGAGATGTGCTTGGGCTTCTCGCAGAGAAGTGCTGGCCAATTTGTAGTGTTAACTATTTTCTTTTTATTAATAATTATTATAATTATTAAAAATTATTATATAAGAAATAATTTTGCCTCGGAGAACTGTTTTCCTCGCTTCCCAGAAGAGATCGGGGTCGCTGGTGTGGGCTGAGTTTGTGTCCGAGTATTCAGACCATGCTTGTTTAATTAGTGTAAGTAGTTCTCGGTTATCCGCTAAATTAGATGGGAAGTGCCAGGTCCTATTTGGCTTGGGGGTTTCTAAACCTGTTAGGAGTAGTGAGATTGGGGAATGATCTGAGATTGCCATTTCCATTATTTGGGGGTCAGTAGTGTTTTGAAGGATCTTTGGTGAGCAGAGCAAATAATCAATTAGAGAGAGGCTGTAATGGGGGTTTGGGAGTTAGGGGCATGGATATTGGCTATTACTATTTCCTTGGTATTGATTTTCAGTTTAAGGATTCGACCTTCATCATCTCTTTCCTCTGTTAGAACCTTGCATTGGATATTCTTGTGGAGGAGAAGGATAACTCTGACTATACCCCTATATGATGGTGAGCCAAAAACCTGGCCCACCCATATTTTTGGCATACGGGTGAAATCGGTGGATGTAAGGTGGGTTTCTTGAAGCATGGCTATGTCCGTCTTTAAGCGTTTTAAATGGTGCAGGACTGCCATCCACTTTTGAGGGGACCATAGCCCTTTGATGTTCCATGAAACTATTTTCATGGGGGGTGCGTGTTGAGAAGTGCAGAATAATGAACTGTAGAGGGGGAGATTGTGGTGACGTCAGAATATAGCGGTTATTGAGGACAAATTTGTAGGTGTGCCATTCCAAGTTAGGTGTGGAGGGGTATTTGTTCCAACAATGGTTAACAAAATGAAAAAAGAAAACTAAACATACCATATACAACACTGTGGACTTCACTTTTTTCCTTATGAGGTATCACTCCCATAGGGACAGTGTTACCAGAGATTCTGAAGGTGGCCAAGTTCATAGGGTGAGGGTGAAAACGGTCCAGAAGAGAGGGATGGGTAGCTGTCCGAATGATGGCTGCAATATTGCTGTACCTTCATGAATACGGATGAGAGGATCTCCGGTAAGGCAGTAAGAAGAGAACAGATAAAGAGAGGAGTAACAAAGCTTCTGGGTTAGAATAATTAAACCCTGTAGTTTAGGGTGGTTTAGATACTATCAAAGTCATTACATACTTGCGAACAATAGTTTTGATGGAGGAGAGTAGAATGAGCATTGCATGCAGTTGTACCGATCTGAACATTACAGATTGGTGATCGCTTCAGATGATGCTGTCCTGGGAAGGTTTATTAGCATAGCGGGCTCTTTTTGAAGAATCCTTCCTTGGACTGCGGAGATCCCAGTTGCTTGGGGAAGAGGTGTGGGTGGTAGGCGAATGTGTTTCCATGGGTATATGGAGGTATGCCTGGAGGTAATTGATCGCTTCTTCTGGGTGAGTGAATGCTTTGGAGTCTCCTGAGGAGTCTGTGAGGCGCAGGGTGGCAGGGTAGAAGAGAGTGAATTTGATCCCTTTCTGGAAGAGTGCTGAGCAGACCGGCTGGATGACTTTGCGGCATCGGGACACTTCTTGGGAATAATCAGCAAAGATTACTACCTTATGCCTGTCTATTTGTAGGACTTTAGCATTCCTAAATGACCTAATTATGGCCATTCTGTCTACATAGTTCAGATTGCGCACTATAATCGGGCGAGGGGAGCGCCGTTCGTTTGAGGGAGAACCCAAGCGATGTGCTCTTTCCACCGCGCAGGTGATTGTTATGCTCATGTCTTGAGGTAGTCGGGTCTCACACAACTCATGCAGAGAGCTGTAATTGTATGTCTCTGGGAGGCCAATGAATTTCAGATTGTTCCTGCGAGAACGATTCTCGAGGTCGTCAATTTTGTCGAGCAAGTATTGTTGTGTGTGGTGAAATTGTTGTTCACTTGCCTGGGACATTTGGATTTCATCTTTCATGCTCGAGAGGTGGCTTTCCAGTTCCCCTATGCTCTTTGTGTGGTCACTCAATTCCATTCTCAGTTGTGCTATGCCTGTGACAGCTACTATTTCAACAGCTGCTGTGATGGTCAGGGGGAGAGAAGGGCAGCTACCCCCTGGGTGATCCAGCTGTATTGCTCCTCTGTCATTTCTGTGAGCCAGGGGGATTGGTTTTGCTTTGCTGACGCGTCTCCCATTTTATGGCTGTCGGCCATGTTGGCCGCGTGTGTGCCTGAGAGTGAAGGGTCCAGGTGGGGTGGCGATGGTGCGTTGGATCCGCCATGCACCACATACTGATCCAGGTGGAGGATCCCGGTTATGTACTGGAGGGATGGAGCGTGAAGGGGCACACTTAGATGGTTTGAGGGCAGATTTGTAAGCGGGTAGCTCCGGAGCTGCCATCCTTCACTCCTTCCTCATAAGGCACCAGAACCGGAAGTCTGAAGATTCTTCTTAAGGAAACAGCAGGAGGACGAGAACCTCACCCATTATGCAGTAGCACCTTTGGAGGCATCTGGACAGAGGGATGTGCACAGATGTGCTGACATTACTGAGCAAACCAGACATAAAGAGATCAAAAGTGGCCCTTTCAGCCATACAAACCGCGCTGACAAAGCTAGCTCAGGATGTGGCTGCCTTGAAACAGCAGCCAGCCTCTTCTCACCCCAACCCTATAGGGGCCAAAACCTACTGCTTCGGGAGTGAAAAGGGTCGGCAATGCTGGTGGTGCAGCCACTACAGATGCATATCCAAGAACTATGGGCGATCTAGATCTAGACACCCTCCAGGCCATCTTTAAACAAATGACTCCCGGTGCACAGGGACGAGCCCCACGACCAAAAGTCCCAGCAAGTCAGAGGACATGGTTGCACTGAGCCCAATGGCAATGGGCAAAACAAAATGCCTGATCAACAGTGGATCAGAGGTCACGGTCATGGAGAATCGCCACATTCCCCCAGTATTGCACCAAGGGGTTAAAGAGTTACTCTGCAACATTCTTGGAGTGATAAAGGAAAGCTGCAGTCCATGGGCCGCTCCTATCATCCTGGTACAAAAGAAGGATGGTAGTCTGTGGTTCTCTGTGGCCTGCCGTAAGTCCAATGCATGCATCCACTGGGATGCCTACCAACTTCCTTGGGTTGACGGATCCCTGGTGGCCAAGTGGAAAGAAAATAGAAGACACATGTGGACCCCTGCCACCTGGGGCCCCTGAGTCTTTATACGCAGCTGAACCTTTGCCAAGTGGCTCTGCCGAGAATCAAGAGAGATGGCACCCTATGCAGCCTATCCAGCTCCCTTAAATATATTTTGGCTATGCTGTCTGTACATATTGACTGTTCTGTCTTAACCATTCTTGTTTGTGCTTTGGTCACTGTTGGTTGTTTCCACCTTGTTGCGATGTCAAGGACAGCATCTGTTAAAGAGGGGGAAAGTGTAGTCTACTTTCTCCTCTGTAGGTGGCGCTCATCCATAGCGACAGTACAGTTGGAGAGGAGGTCAAGTGGAACATGGTTCCTCTATGGCTTCCTGGATCACTGGAGAAGCTATATGGTGGGATGCTGTGGTGCTGCACATGCTTTTACTTGTGACTACTGCCGACCGTCCACTAAATATAATTGACTGTGTAATGTTAAGGGACTCCAGAATGTATGTCCTTGTAATGTGACTGCAATGCCATTTTCTGAATACCACCATTAAAGTGCAGCAAAGCTACTACTTATGTGGACATTCCTCCCTTGGGGATGCAAGGGTCTATGGCTGGGAATGTCACGTGGAGGCCTATGGCAAGAAACAGGGCACAAGATGACGGAGGGTTCATCCTCAACAGGAGAGACAGTTTTCTAGCAGGGCTGGAGTGGGGGTAGGTAAAACCAATCAACCATGAAGCCTCCTACCAGTGTGCTGCTGCTCCTCATTGTCCAATCACTCACTGGGGCTGGTGACCAAGCTGAATTGCATAACTGCAATAAAAAAAGGTGAGCTCACCATCCTCCCTGTCTATTGGAGATGTCACAGAGGTACACTGTACTGGTTGAACTGGATTTTATGAATTTTGTCAGGTAAAACCGTTCTGGTGTGTGTATTTTAAGTGTGAGCCTCTTTCTGAAGTTCATCTGTAAATAACATCCATAGTCCATTATCAAAATGAAATTTGGATATATAGACATCATATCTGAAACCTGGCAATGCTTAGGTTTAAGGTTATTATTTATCGAAGTGACAAATTTTCCTTTTTTTCCACTACCCAAACTTGTCATGTTACAGGAACAGCTGCAGCGACAAGGTTGACTATGTGAACAAATCAATGATTTTTTGGCTCGCGGGGGGAAAGGTAATCAGGATTCAGGATTCTGGCCTTGTCAAGAGGAGAACTTGTCTTACAATAATTGGAGATTGTCCAACAAATCATAGGGAGCCTTATATTATATCCGATGGGGACTTTTAATATCCCAGCTACAAGTTCTATTAACAAAGAGTTAGTTACACCGGGGGAGAGCACATATTTTAGTGGTTTTTATGTCCATGCTGTAGGCTATAGAATATGTTTAAAGCTGAACTCCAGGTAGATATAAAAGATAGAAATGCAGCTCTGTAATCATTACTTCAACCCTAAATGTTTTTATTAACGCAAGAAGAATAAGTACACGGCTTGTTATCAGCCTCTTGCAGCCTACTGTACATGTCGCCCTGCCTGGTGGCCCCCATAAAGGGCAGTGTAGCCTTGGCTGCTGGCCCTTTTAAGGGGCAATGTAGCACAGCCTGGACTTTCTGGTGGATACCTTGTATAGCACCCTCTAGCATGCTACTAGGATAGTGTAGGCTATTTTATTTGACTCATGGTAAAGTGAGTCTGAATCTGGGTTAGGGTTTACTGCAGGTCAGGCTAGATGACTCACAGATGCAGGTCTCTGTTGCCCCCCCCCCCCCCGGGTCTAGAGGCTTGGAGAAGCTTCTAGAAGTTAGTGGGTGGAGGCCAGGAGGTCCTGTTCTACATTCTTGAGGGAATCTGCCTATTCCCCAGGTAGAGGGCCTGGCAGGGTGGCTGGGTCAGCCCTTAATAATGGAGAGCCATGCTATCAGGGGAGCTGGGTGGAAGATGGAGTGATGAAGAGGCTGTCAGTGGTCTAGGAGGGGGCCTTTGTCCCCAGGTTGGGTTCGGGCTGGCTTAGGTAGATCCATTCAGCATCACGGTTTGAACAGGATTCTTGCCTGTGAGCAGTGGGAGCAAGGAGGGCAGAGTGAGTACGTCAGCACACACAGGGATTAACAAGGGGGAGAAACTGACACATGTAGCAAGTTTTAAAAAGGACAGCTCTGTGCTTAACTCTTTGTATTCCTTGCCCTGGGAGATCGTCAGAGCAGCAGCCAGGAGGGCTGGTAGTACCTGCAAGCAGAGGAGTTGGGAGCAGTTCTACAGAGGAGAGGAGATACTCCTACATGCAACTTTTCAACATGTGTGCTATTTTCCAAAGTGGACTAAGAGCTCCTAGTCCATAAAGACTGTGTCAAAGAAGGAAAACAGTCCAGGATCTTATCTCTGTACATAGGAAGGAGGTTGTTCTACATCTGTTGTGTTTGTCAAGTTGGGCATTTCATACATTCCTCTACCCCATCTAAGTTGTTATCCCCAATAAAACAACAAAAGCAACCTCAAGGGACTGACTTCTTGTGTCTGGGTGCCTGGCTGTGCAGGAATAGGGGAACCAGTTAGCAGCAGCCCTTGCAGGGGTAGTGCTTGCAGCCCATGTTTCTGTCTCCCACCGTTTGATTGGGCAGTTTGGTAGGGAGAAGCAGAGGAGGAAAGGATAACCTAATTAACCCCAGCCTTAGCTAAAGTTTACCCCCACCCCACAGTGTGTGGAGGAGAGTATGAGCAGACTGGGAAGTAGGGGAGACCCATGAAAGAGAGCCACAAGGGGATGCTGAGAGGATAACTGCTGAGGACCTGGAAAGCAGAGCAATAGAGTGTGATGTGTGGTTTTTCCAAAGTGAAGAGAGTTGTAGAGGACACGTGCCAGGAGAACTGCCCAGGGGCCCAGAGAGTACTGCTGTGCCTGCTGTGTGCTGTGTTGTGAGCAGAGGAGCCATAAAGAGAAACTGTTTTGTAATGAGGCTAAATAGAGGGTTGCTGTGCTGAGCAGCAGGACCCCAGTGGACACAATTCAGGTGCCTACTTAAGAGGGAAGCCTGAACTGAGGACACTTACATAGCACCACTGGCGAAAGGCCCCTTGGCCACCCTTTATTTGAACTGAATGCTGGCAAGCATCTGCCTAGAATAAATTCCCAGCCTTTCCTTTGACTACAAATACTGTCATGTTGGGTGCGAGCACCCCAACAGAGGAGGGCCCCGCCACCTGCAGACTTTAAATACATTCTTTCATTGGTCAGTGGTGTAGATAGCGAGTACTATGAGATATGACACCTGACTATTAGTGTCCCCTTTTATTTTGGTGATATTTATTTCTGCTATTGCTGCTTTTTTCAGTCAATAGAGTTATTCACTTGTCATCATCCCTGTCGTTGGTTGCTAGGACCTCCAGAAACTACCTCTGTCCAGACCTGCTCCACCTCCTAGCTCCCACCCTGCTTCTACAGTCATGATGTAAGCTTTAAAGTGGTAAAGGGGACCCAGTTGGAGACGCTAATGCAGTGGTTCTCAACTCCGGTCCTCGGGACCCCCCAACAGGCCAGGTTTGCAGGATAACTGAAATACATCACAGGTGATATCATTTGCTGCTCAGTGATTGCAGTGTTCTAGTCTGCATCTCCCCAAGGTAATACTTAAAATCTGGCCTGTTGGGGGGTCCCGAGGACCGGAGTTGAGAACCACTGCTCTAATGTAAGGGGGATGCTGTTGGAGACCCTGATGTAAGTGGGCACTCTGATGGGGATCCTGAAGAAAGAAGGGGCTTTGATGTAAACGGGGGATTCGGATGGGTATCCTGATGTAACGGGGACCCTGAAGTAGGGGAGATTCTGATGAAGACACTGATGTAAATTGGGGACGTTGATGGGAATCCTGATGTTGCAGGGACCCTGTGGTAAGGGCGGACTCTGATGAGGACCCTAAAGACTCTGATGGGAATCTTGATCAAAGGGGGAAGCTAATGCAAATGGTGGGCTCTAATGGGGATCCTGATGTAAGGGGGGACTCTGATGCAGGTCCTGATATAAATAAGAGATTATAAAGAAGACCCTGATGTAAATTGGAGGCTTTGAAAGAAATCCTGATGTAACAGAGACCCTGAGGTAAGGGGGGATTCTGTGCTGTAAGGACTATGATAGGAATAATGATGCAAAGGGAGACCCTGATGTAAATGGGGGGCCCTAATGGGGATCTGGATGTGAGGGGGAACTCTAATGATGTAAATGGGGGACCCTGATATTTGGCTCTTGATGTACGGGGGGGGGGGGGGCTCTGATAGGGACACACATATAAGGGGGCACTCTGATGGAGAGCCTGAGCTAAGTGGGGATTCTGTTGGGGACCTTTAAGTAAGGAGGGACTCTAATGAAGACCCTGATGAGAGTGGGAGACTCTGAAGGGGATCCTTATGTAAGGGGAGAGTCTGATGCAGATCCCGATGTAAATAGGATATTCTGATGAAGGCCCTGGTGTAGATTGGGATAAGAGGGGACTCTGATGAGGACCCTGATGTAAGGATTCTGACTGGAATCTTGATGCAAAGGGGAACCCTGATGTAAATGGTGGGCTGTAATGGGGATCCTGATGTAAGGGGGGGGGACTCTTATGAGAACCCTGATCTAAATGGGGGACTCAAATGGGAATCCTGATGTATGCAGGGACTCTGATGTAAGGAATGACTCATTTATTTATAAAACATTTATTTTTTTCAGCCTGTGAATATTTGTAAAATATATGATGTGGCTCTTGCACTGAAAGGTTCAGAAAGCCCTGCTCTACAGCTTGCGGGCAGGAGACAGTTTTTTCTCCTCAGGTTGTCATTTCTGGTATAATTCTATGCAGAGATATCTAATTTTCTGAGAATCACATAGTTTACTGAAGCAGGCAATCTTCATCAACTCTATGTGGTTGATTTACTAAAGGCAAATAGACTGTGCACGTTGCAAAGTGCAGCTGTTCCAGAGCTTAGTAAATGAGGTGAAGCTTCACTTTGCAAAGAATATCCAATCACGTGCAAGGAAAATAAAAAACAAAACAAAAAAACATCATTTTTGCTTGCACATGATTGGATGATGGAAGCCAGCAGTGATTCCCCTCATTTACTAAGCTCTGGAGCAACTCTTTGCAAAGTGCAATGTCTACAGTCTATTTGCCTTTAGTAAATCAACCCCTATGATTCATGCATGCATTCTGGACATAGGCATGCTCACAAGGTGTGGCGGTTGTGCCTGGGCACACCCTAATCTGGGGGTCGGCAACCTGTCGATCGTGATCTACCCAATGATTGCAGGCAGGTGATGAGTAGACAGTGCAATCCTTCCTTGCTGACCCCGGAATATGGACAGGAGGGGTGGCGGGGGCAGCGTTTAATGGAAAAAATCTCTATTTTCCTTCTGCAGCAGCTAAAAGTAGGCTTCTCCTCTCCATCCTCCCACCTGCATTCAGCTGCCACAGGAGCAAAATATGGGGGATCAGTACGGTATATGCCACCCACCATTCCTGTCCCTGCTCCTCTTCTTTCTGCTGCCTTGGCCCCCCGGCCCCCCATGTGCTTCACTGGTCCCCCTCCCTTCCCGCCACAGAGATGTCAGCTTCCCCTCCTCTCCCACCGGCCGATGCGGAGGATCGTTTCAGGATGGAGATGTCAGGGCTGGGCTCTTAGCAGCTCTCTTCTTTGTGCTGAGGTTGCTCAGCTGTTGGGATAATTGTCAGCACTCATTGTTTCCTCAGTGGCTTACCTGGTTATCATCATCTGCTCATCAGTCCCACCTACAGCCAGCCCCTTCTGACTATTTAACCACTTCAATACCAGGCACTTACCCCCCTTCCTGCCCAGACCAATTTTCAGCTTTCAGCGCTGTTGCATTTGACAATTGCGCAGTCGTGCGTCGTTGTACCCAAACAAATTTGTTAAAAATTTTTTTCCCACAAATAGAGCATTCTTTTGGTGGTATTTGATCACCTTTGGGGTTTTTTTTTTTTGCCCTACAAATAAAACATTTTTTGAAAAAAAAAGTTTTTCTTTGTTTCTGTCACTAAACTTTGTAAATAAGTACATTTTCTCCATCACTGATGGGCACTGATGAGGCTACACTGACGGGCACTGATGAGACAGTACTGATTGGCACTGATGAGGCAGCACTGATGAGGTGGCACTGATGGACACTGATGATGAGGCACATATATGCAGCACTGATAGAAGGCACTGATAAGCAGCACTGACGGGCACTGATAGGTGGCATTGATAAGCGGCACTGATGGGCACTCATAGGTGGCACAGATGGGCACTGATAGGTGACATTGATAGGTGGCACTGGTGGGCACTGATAGGTGGCACTGGTGAGCACTGATAGGCAGCAATGACAGGTGGCACTTTTTGGAGGCATTCCCTGGTGGTCCTGGGTGGCATCCAAGAGTGCCATCCATGTTGGGCATTGTGCCCCTTACCTGGTGGTCTAGGGTGGGCTCCCTGGTGGTCAGGGTGGACTTCCCTGGTGGTCTTCCTGGTGGTCCCTTGGAGGGCATTCCCTGGTGGTCCTGGTGAGCTTACTGGTGGTCCTAGGGGGGGTTGCACTGATAAACAATCAGTGCAGAACCCCCCTGTCAGGAGAGCCGCTGATTGGCTAGTACGCTAGTTACGCTAGTAGAGGAAAAGCCGATAAATGGCTATTCCTGTTTACACTGTGGCCAGCCATGATTGGTCAAAGCTGATCACGTGGTAAAGAGCTTCCAATGAAAGCTCTTTACCGAGATTGGTAATGCGGTGTGTCAGAGTGACACACCGCACCACCGATCGCCGCGATGCGCACCCAGTCAGGATAACGGAACCACCGCCCGGCCATCATTTTGCTATAGGCCGGGCGGGAAGTGGTTAAACTGCTTTGTTCATTCCTTTCCTGCCTTTGTCTGGTCAACATATCTGGAGTTTCTCTGCTGTGTTCCTGTGAAAGACTTTGCCTGGCTGACGTCCCTTCTGGTTCCTGATCCTGTTCCTCCGCCTCTGACTACGCTGATTTCTGGTTTCCTGATCACTGGCTCGTCTGACTACCCGTTTTGGCTTCCAAACACTTGCTTATGTTTTGACTACGTTTACTGCTCTGTACCATTTTTACCATTGTATTAAAGGTGTGATTTTTACAGCGTTTTCTGTCTCAGTTTGATTCATGGTTCCTGACAGGTGAGCAGGGAAGGGGCTGGTAAATATGTAATTCACCGGCTTCTTCCTTTTCTGAATGAACACAGTGAGTGATTGGTATGTTCGCTCACTGTGTTCATTCATAACTGAAGCATAGTAAATTGTGGTTACTATGCTTCAGTGTGTGAATGAACGGCAAGCCGCACAGCACAGAGCACTTACCATTCATTCTATTTAGACCCCTGATATTTCACCAAAGCCCTTCAACGGGGTTCCTAAAGAATTGAAAAAATAATTGAAAAAAATAAAATACATTTTAAAATGTTTGTATATATTTACACACATGTGTGTCTGAGCTTTGGGGTGCACACCGTAATGAAATAGGCTGCGCACACCTATGATTCTGGAGAATAAAAATATTAACTACTTTGCTACTTTGCCAATGCGCATGTTTTTCATTCTTCGCTATTCATAAATCAGGCCTGTTTTTCTTCTTCTTCTTGCCTGCTTCGAGAATCCACAAATCCACTTTCTCTCCAGAATGATACACTCCGGGTTCATATCACTTATCGTCCATTATCGGTTTATTCCAGAATTGATCATTTTAAATTTACAAAAAATTGCTGACTTTCAGTGCTCTTGACGAATTAATCAAATTTGTAAACGACGATTTACAACGGTACATCTTGCATATGTAATTTATGGTGTTTTTTTTTCTCTTTTTTTTTTAATTCCTCACCCAAAGTTTTCCTCGGAGCGAATGATAGATCGCTGGCGACGGATAATATAGCGCTTAAACGTTGGCCTTTTGCCATGGCAAGGTTTCATTTCTGCACAAATTAAAGATTCTTTGCAAATTTCTGCTATCCTCCGTGTACCCTCTCTCCTTATTGAGCCATATGGCTAAATCGAAATGTATTAATCTCGCCCGGTGACAAATTTATGGCTCCTTTCAGTTAGACTTCCATTAGTAAACATATTTGTCCCGGGCTTTCAGTAAGAGCACATGCAAGGAGGCAATCTTTATTGGCTTCATAAAGATTTTTCACACTTTACCAGTAAATAACAAGGATTGTAGTTTACGGCCGCCTTAAAATAAGCATTACCCGTGAAACAAAACTTTCAGGGATTTTGGAGAGACGAAAGTATTTTGTTTGATTTTTTTAATGTAACTTTTTTGTTTTGTTTTTCTTCTTTGAATATAAAATGAAACTTTGCCTTGGAATATTCGTTTGGTGAGAAGCACAGGTAAGGTGGTGGACGGTGGGGGCTCTGATGAGGACCAGTATTGATTTTGGCATCTAATTTTGATTTAGTTTTAGTTATACAGGGTGGGCCATTTATATGGATACACCTTAATAAAATGGGAATGGTTGGTGATATTAACCTCCTGTTTGTGGCACATTAGTATATGTGAGGGGGGAAACTTTTCAAGATGGCTGGTGACTAGAGTTGAGCGAACCTCTGGAAGTTCGGGTTCTGCTGGTCCATCCGAACTTCGGGACAAAGTCCGGGTCCGGGTCCGGACGGAACCCGAACGATCGCACGGACCGTGAACCCCATTGAAATCAATGGGGACCCGAACTTTTAGGCACAAAAATGGCTGTAACAAAGTCCTGGAAAGCCCTAGAGGGCTGCAAAAGGAAGTAAAATGGGGGTAAGGGTAGGGCATGTGCCCTACAAAAAAATGGGGACAGGGAAATAACTTTAAATATTTAAAAAAAAATAAAAACATAAAAAAAGCAAAAATGGAGGTGAATGTGGATCATCTTCAAACTGTGTCTGAAAAGTATTAATTAACGGTAGAAGCCATATAACTGTCCTAAAATCATCTTCAAACTAGGGCAAGTGCCCTACAAATAAATGGGGATAGGGAAAATAAATTAAAATCAAGTAAAAAAACGGGAAGGGGGGTGGATGTGGAGTAGGAGCCTAGAGGTTGACTAGGCCGTGACCGTGGCAGTGTAGGTGGAAGTGGCGG
>BLSH010378576.1:222171-249593 GCA_018402905.1 Glandirana rugosa | reverse complement strand
GTACCAGTGGTGATCACAACTCGCTTGGGCCTGACATTGCAAGTCCAGGCATGGCTTGAAAGCCCACAGGCACCGTGCCTAGGCCTGGGCCTGTAAAGTTTTTAGCAAGCCCAAGCCAGGCCCCAAGACGATTAAATGAGGTGCACAACTCTTCGACGTCCCGTCGGTTAGTTGTTCACAAAGTGACCAAACGGGAATCTTCGGTAGTGTCGGTACGGATGATTACCGTACCGACACTAACCGGTCACGTAGTACACTGGCAACAGCACAGACAGCAGTAGTAAAGTAATCTATCTCAGGATGCAGGATCAGGTCTTAAAATGTCTCAAATCTCTCCCTCAAGCTTTCAGCTTCCTTTCCCTACACTAGCACTGTGACTCCAGCTTATAAAGAGGCTGGGTCACATGATGCACTGGCCAATCACAGCCATGCCATTAGTAGGCATGGCTGTGATGGCTTCTAAGGGCAAACCAGTGAAACACTTGTTGATTGGCTGCCCTGCAGCTTCTCAACACGTGGAGTAAATTAGCAGAACCCCGGACCGAACCCGAACGATTTTTGAAATGTCCGGGTCCGGATCCGTGCCACGGACACCCGAAAGTTCGGTACGGACCTGAACGTTACAGTCCGGGTTCGCTCAACACTAGTGGTGACCATGGCGGCCATTTTGAAGTCAGCCATTTTGAATCCAACTTTTGTTTTTTCAATAGGAAGAAGGTCATGTGACACATCAATCTTATTGGGAATTTCGCAAGAAATGGTGTGCTTGCTTTTAACGTAACTTTATTCTTTCATGAGTTATTTACAAGTTTTTGACCACTTGTAAAATGTGTTCAATGTGCTGCTCATTGTGTTGGATTGTCAATGCAACCCTCTTCTCCCACTCTTCACACACTGATCACAACACCGCAGGAGTGTGCTAGCATTTCTCCTGCAGTGTTGCGATCAGTGTGTGAAGAGTGGGAGAAGAGGGTTGCATTGACAATCCAACACAATGGGCAGCACATTGAACACATTTTATAAGAAACTTGTAAATAACTCATGAAAGAATAAAGTTACGTTAAAACCAAGCACACCATTGTTTTTCTTGTGAAATTCCCAGTAAGTTTGATGTGTCACATGACCCTCTTCCTATTGAAAAAACAAAAGTTGGATTCAAAATGGCCGACTTCAAAATGGCCGCCATGGTCACCATCCATCTTGAAAAGTTTCCCCCCTCACATATACTAATGTGCCACAAACAGGAAGTTAATATCACAAACCATTGCCATTTTATTAAGGTGTATCCATATAAATGGCCCACCCTGTAGTCTTTTGACTAAAATGCCATTTTAGTTTTGGTCCCATTTTAGTCATCTGCAATTGTTTTAGTTTTAGTTACATTTTAGTCAAGTAAAATCTCCAGTACATATTAGTTGAAAAGAATTGTTTTAGTCAACTAAAATCGAATGTGTGTAGTTAAATTGTAAAGCATTATTTAAAGAGGAAGTAAACCCTGATGGGTTTTACTTCCTCTTCGTTACCCTGCAATGTAAAAGCATAATAGGCTAGTATGCATCATATACTAGCCTATTATGTAACACTTACCTGCATTGGAAGCCCGCGCTGTCCCCGCAGTAGGAAGCGTCCATCTTCGTCCCTCTTCCTTCCGGGACCGCGGACTCCGGCTCTGTGATTTGCCGGAGCCGTATGACGTCATGAGTAGAGTTGAGTGAACCCGGGCTGTAAAGTCCGGGTCCGCACCGGACTTTGGGGTGTCTGTGCCCCAAACCCGATCCCGGACATTATAAAAAAGTCTGGGATCGGGTTCGGTATTCGGGTATTTTTGGTGCCTTTTCTATAGCTGCTGGGCAGCCAATCAACAAGCTTTTCACTAGTTTGCCCTTAGAAGCCATCACAGCCATGCCTACTAATGGCATGGCTGTGATTGGCCAGTGCATCATGTGACCCAGCCTCTATATGAGGCTGGAGTCACAAAGCACCGCGTGTCAGATCGTCTCAGACTAGAGTAGGGAGAGCTTCATGCCGGTGCTGTGAGGGAAAGATTAGCGTTCACAACCATCTCAGACTGCATTAGGGAGACCTTCATTGTGGTCCTGTGAGGGAGACATTAGCGTTCAGAACCATCTTATAGTGCATTAGGGAGATGTTCCTGTCTGTGCTGTGAGGGAGACATTAGCGTTCAGAACCATCTTATAGTGCATTAGGGAGACGTTCCTGTCTGTGCTGTGAGGGAGACATTAGCTTTCAGAACCATCTTATAGTGCATTAGGGAGACGTTCCTGTTGGTGCTCTGAGGGAGAGATTATCATTCTAAAACCATCTACTACTGCATTAGGGGGAGGTTCCTGTTGGTGCTCTGAGGGAGAGTTTATCTTTAAAAAAACATCTCCTACTGCATTAGGGAGAGGTTCCAGTTGGTGCTCTGAGGGAGAGTTTATCGTTATAAAACCATCTACTACTGCATTAGGGACAGATTCCTGTTGGTGCTCTGAGGGAGAGTTTATCGTTCTAAAAACAACTACTACTGCATTAGGGAGAGGTTCCTGTTGGTGCTCTGAGGGAGAGTTTATCTTTAAAAAAACATCTCCTACTGCATTAGGGAGAGGTTCCTGACGGTGCTGTGAAACACAGATTATCGTTCTAAATTCATCTCATACTGGTGTAGGGAGAGGTTCCTGCTGCTGGTGTGAGCAGTGGAGAGGTTCCTGCTGCTGGTGTGAGTGGTGCATTTCTTGCACAAAAATAAAAAGTGCATCTACAATTTTCTTTTTTAAAAAAAAAAAAAGAATAATAATTTATTATTCTTTTTTTTTTTTAGTATTAATAAATAGTGCTACATAGTACATTTGTGTCCAGAATGAGGAGAGTGTCAAATAAGGGATGTGGTCGTGGGGCTGCTGGTGTTGATGGTGTTGCTGAACCTCCTGTTGGAAGGAGAGGATGTGGTCGATCTGTGCCAGCTACACGCTATCCTACCTTCCTCAGGTAGCAGACAGAACCTTCAATGTTATATGGTAGGCCCGAATGGCGCTCAACGAATGGTGAGGCCAGAGCAAGTACAGGAGATAGTAGATTGGGTGGCTGACAATGCCTCCAGTTCCTTCACATTGTCTCCCACCCGGTCCCTTGATGAAAGCTCAGAGTTGGCACCTGAACCCCATGGCCATCTGACCTCAGCCCCTTGTAAATCAGCCAAGCAGTCTGAGCCCCAAGTCATGCAGCAGTCTCTTATGCTTTTTGATGACTCTGCTGGTGTGCTTTTCCGTGGGCCATCCACATAGCCTTGGCCCAGAAGTGGAAGACATTGAGTGAACTGATGCCCAACCACTTCTGGTTCAGGATGAGGACATGGAAACACCACGGCAGCACGTCTGTGATGATAATGACGAAACACAGGTGCCAACTGCTGCGGCTTTCTACAGTATGCAGACTGACAAGGAGGGCAGTGGTGAAGGGTGGGTGGAAGATGATGTGGAGGATGATGAGGTCCTAGACCCCACATGGAATGAAGGTCAAGCGAGTGATGTGTGCAGTTTGGAGGAATAGGTGGTGGTCGCACAGAGGCACCAGCACAGCAAAAGAGGAAGCAGGTTGCAAAAGCGGAGCGAGCGTCCCCTAGACAGTAGGCCTGCTACTACCCACCACACCCAGGGACCTAGCACACCAAAGGCAGCTCAAAGGCGTTCCCCGGCGTGGCAGTTCTTCAGACAATGTGCTAACTACAAGACACGAGTGGTTTGCACACTGCGCAATGAGAGCCTGAAGCGAGGCATAAATGTTCTAAACCTGAGCACAACCTGCATGACCAGGCATCTAAATTCAAAGCACTTGCTGCAGTGGAATAAGTACCCCAAAATCCTCAGCCTCCTCCTGCTTCCTCTTCTGCTGCTGCCTCGGCCTCTTCCTCCACCTCTACAGTGCCAGTGTCACCTGCCACCCAGCAAACAGCATGTGACAGCAACGCCACCATGTCCGCCACCGTCCCCAAGCATTTCCACACTGTCCCATGGAAGCTTACAGCTCTCCATCTCCCAAACACTGGAGAGAAGGAGGAAGTACCCCCCTGCCCACCCGCGATCCCTGGTCCTGAATGCCAGCATTTCAAAATTCCTGGCCTTTGAAATGCTGTCATACCGTCTGGTGGACACGGACAGTTTTAAAAACCTGATGGCGGTGACTGTCCCACAGTACGTGGTTCCTAGCCGCCACTACTTTTCCAGGCGAGCCATCCCTTCCCTGCACAAACAAGTCGGGGACGAGATCAAGTGTCCATATAACCACTGATACGTGGACCAGTAAGCACGGGCAGGGACGCTATATCTCGCTAACTGCACACTGGGCAAATGTAGTGGCAGGTGGGCCTGAGATGGCTAGCCGTTTGGCGCATGTCCTTCCGCCACCAGGATTGCAGGGCATTTCTCTTTGCCTCCTGTTGCCTCCTCCTCCTACTGCGCTTCCTCCTCCTCCTCCTCTAACACCTTCTCATCCGCTCAGCATAACACCTTCACCACCAACTTCAGCACATCCAGGGAGAAACGACAGCAGGCTGTTTTAAAACTGATATGTTTGGGGGATAAACCCCACACTGCGCAGCAGCTGTGGACGGGCATTGAACAACAGACCGATGAGTGGTTGATACCACTGAGCCTCATGCCCGGCCTGGTGGTGTGCGATAATGGGCGAAATCTTGTAGCAGCTCTGGGCCTAGCCGGTTTGACGCACATCCCTTGCCTGGCGCATGTGCTGAATTTGGTGGTGCAGAAATTTCTAAAAAACTACCCAGACATGTCAGAGCTGCTGCAGAAAGTGCGGGCCGTCTGTGCGTGCTTTCAGCGTTCTCACCCTGCTGCTGCTCGCCTGTCTGTGCTGCAGCGGAACTTTGGCCTTCCTGCTCACCGCCTCCTATGCAACGTGCCCACAAGGTGAAACTCCACCTTGCACATGCTGGAGAGACTGTGCGTGCAGCAGCAGGCAATAGTGGAGTTTCAGCTGCAGCACGCACGGGTCAGTCGCTCTGCGGAACAGCAACACTTCACCACCAACGAGTGGGCCTCCATGCGAGACCTGTGTACCATATTGTAGTGTTTTGAGTACTCCACCAACATGGCCAGTGCCGATGACGCTGTTCTCAGCGTTACTATCCCACTTCTATGTCTCCTTGAAAAAACACTTGATGGAAGAGGATGTGGCACAAGAGGAAGAGGAGGAGGAAGAGGGGTCATTTCCATGGTTATCAGGCCAGTCATTCACAAGTGGCTCGGAGGGTGGGTTCCTGCACCAGCATAGGCCAGGTAAAAAAATTTCAAGCCAGGGCACAGTTCTGAAGGATGAGGAGGACGAGGATGATGATGAGGAGGAGGAGGAGGAACCGTGTTCACAGCAGAGTGGCACCCAATGCAGCTTGTGGGCATCACTGGAGCGTAGCTGGGGGGATACGGAGGACACAGATGATACACCTCCCACAGAGGACAGGTGTTTTTGCCTCTGGGCAGCCTGGCACACATGAGCGACTACATGCTGCAGTGCCTGCTCAACGACAGCCGAGTCGCCCACATTTAACTTGTGCCGATTACTGGGAGGCCACCCTGCTGGATCCCCGTTACTTAATTCCCTCACTGGAGCGTGATCGGAAGATGCGCGACTACTAGCCCATGCTGGTAGACGCGCTGCTGAGGGCATTCCCAAATAACACAGGGGCTCTGTGGAAGCACAAGGCGGAGGAGGAGGAAGAGGTCGCCAACCCAGCTGTGGCACCGCCAGCACCTCAGAAGGCAGGGTTAGCATGGCCGAAATGTGGAAGCGCTTTGTCAGAAGCCAGCCACAACAAACAGCACCGCCAGCTGATAGGCAACTTCTTAGCAGGAGGCAGCATTTCAGCAACATTGTGGAACAGTATGTGTGCACTCACCTACACGTACTGACTGATGGGTCTGCCCCATTCAACTTCTGGGTCTCCAAATTGGGCACATGGCCTGAGCTTGCCCTTTATGCCTTGGAGGTGCTGGCCTGCCCTGCAGCCAGTGTATTGTCTGATCGTGTGTTTAGCACGGCAGGGGACGTTATCACAGACAAGCGCAGCCGCCTGTCCACAGCCAACGTGGACAAGCTAACGTTTATTAAAATGAACCAGGCATGGATTCCACAAGACTTGTCTGTGCCTTGTGCAGAGTAGACATTTAGACGGGCCTCACACAGCCATTGGTATACTTGTTTTTTTTTAATATGTCTCAATATTTTGGGGGCTACCCCAATTAGAAAAAAACCCCAAACAAACAAACAGTGTTGGCTAACTCTTCCTCCTCCTCCACCACCGCCACTTCCACCTACACTGCCACGGTCACGGCCTAGTCAACCTCTAGGCTCCTACTCCACATCCACCCCCCTTCCCATTTTAATTTTTATTTTGTGATTTTAAGTTATTTCCCTATCCACATTTGTTTGTAGGGAACTTGTCCTACTCCTTACCCCCATTTTACTTCCTTTTGCAGCCCTCTAGCCCTTACCAGGACTTTTTTACAGCCACTTTTGTGCCCAAAAGTTCGGGCCACCATTGACTTCAATGGGGTTTGGGGTCCGGGGTCAAGTTCGGTACCGAACCCGAACTTTTCCACGAAGTTTGGCCGAACCAGACAAACCCGAACATCCAGGTGTCCGCTCAACTCTATTGACAGCCACTTTAAGGATATATATAACGCATTATATACTCCTGGAGTAAAAAAATCTAATATCATGTTATTATTTATGGAATTAAGGCTTGAACAAACTCTCAGATACAGATTTAGCCACTCTGTATGGTCAGAAGAGGCCTGTAATGCTGCAGAGTGGGTTAAATGAATACTGCGCTACCTGATTATATACTGGAGCGGCTGGCAGGACAACAAACAAAGTTGGAGGTAGATGAAGAACAGAGAGTGCAGCGCTGTATAAAAAAAATGGTCTTAGGGTGGGACCATAAGCAGATTATTCTGTCAAAGAGTACTTAGGACTTAAGTACGGTGGGGAGTGGATGTTAAAGCAATACAATATACACAGTGATAATGAAAATACAATGGAAGTCCACTTAGAATTCATGTACAAGTATGGAGAAACCCCATATCAAATGTAAAGAGATGTTTATGATGATACAATGTGATGTCCTGGACCAGTTCTTAATTAAAGTGACAGGTGCCTTGGCAATAAGGTGCTTGGTATGGTGGTAATCCACAATGGTGAGTGATTATACTTACCAGAGGCTGGTAAAGTACCAGCAAAAGTGATGACGATCCAGAAGGTCCAGGAGGAATGGAGAAAAGGTTGCAGTTCAAAGTGCTTGAATAAGTGCTCAAAAGTGACAATCCCCACTGTAAGTGAATATGCTTACCGGAAGCTGGTAGTATGATAGCAGAGATGTTTTAATTCCTTGGAGTATGGTCTGGTCACGGATGGCTCCCTTCCCAGTTCGAAGTACCCTTGAAACTTGCTTAAAAGGGTGCTGTGCCTCTTGGCAGACAGGTGGTATCACTCGGAAAGGATTTGTGTTGAGATAAGAGCAAGAAGAAACTCCATAGCGTAATTCAGTATACCACAAGAAATGTATTAAATGTGGATTAAAAACACTTACATGGTTAAAACTATAGATGAGCTCATCAATAAAATCCAAGTTGCACTGAGTCGGGGGAATGCTGCAGAGTGCTCTGGATGGTGGTCTGAGGAGGCCTGTAATGCTGCACAGTGCTCTGGATGGTAGTCTGAGGAGGCCTGTAATGCTGCAGAGTGCTCTGGATGGTGGTCTGAGTAGGCCTGTAATGCTGCAGAGTTCTCTGGATGGTGGTCTGAAGAGGCCTGTAATGCTGCAGAGTGCTCAATGGTGGTCTCAGGTCTGAGGGATGGTCTGTAATGCACAGTGCTCTGGATGCTGCCATGCTGGTGGTCACTGGTCCAGTGCCCTTGGGTGCCATTGGTCAGAGGAGGCCATTGTAATATTGCACAGTGCTGCATAGTGGTCTCAGGTCTGAGAGGTGACCTGTAATTCACAGTGCTTTGGATGCTGTTGGTCAGAGGAGGCCGTTGTAATGCTGCACAGTGCTCGATAGTGGTCCCAGGCCTGAGGGATGGCCTGTAATGCATAGTGCCCTGGATACTGGTAGTCAGAGGAGGCCTGTTGTAATGCTGCACAGTGCTGGGTGGTGGTCTCAGGTCTGTGGGATGGCCTGAAATGAACAGTAACCTGGACACCACTGCTCAGAGGAGGCCTGTAATGCACACACAGTGCTCTGGATGGACAGTGGTCTGAGGAGAGGCCTCACCTCAGGCCTGCTGTAATTGTAGTGTAGCACCTATCCCAATTTTGTGGGAGCCAAATTGTGACTCTCAGAGGTGGGGAGGGTTTCACATTCCTCAGGGTGTAGGGTATTGGCCATGGTGGGTGAGATAAAGAAAAAGAAGTTGAGCGCCAGTCACTGCCTTAAACAAAAGAGAATTTTATTTCTCAACAGGAGAAATATGGTAGAGAGGACAGAGCACAGGACACCTTTAGTAAAGATCAATAGGTAGACAGACTCCTTAGACAAAAATATAGGTGAAGCAAGGCAGACAACAATACAGGAAGAACCATTAAGCTGAACCAGCACATCTGTACTTTGTAGGACAGGCTGTCTCCTTTAGTAACTGAACATTACTCACAGTTTCCTGCACATGAATTCACTGGGATGAGTTCTCTCCTGAAGCCCTCACAGCCACTTCATAGCCTCCTGCTCATGAACGGTCCCTATGGTGCTTCCTCAGAGCTCCATCCCTCGCAGAATCGCTTCCATTTTTTTGGCAGGTTTCCATCAGCATAACTAGAACACCCGGATAGGCCTTGGACAGGCCTTACAACCGGCGACAACCTGAATAGGACTCAGGCATCAGGCCTAGCAGTCAGTAACTACTCGATGCACATCCACCTAGGCCGCAGCCCAGGGTGGGGACTCTCAGATCACCTAACTTCTTCCAGTTAAATACCTTTTCCCAGCATGCAACACTACTAAGCTGAGAAAAGTATGTTTAACAATCATCTGAATTAATGCACTGTAGCTCATCACACTGATGTCAGAGGCAACAACACCTCCTAGTGACCAAAAAGAAGAAGCCACATAAAAATTAGGAAGAAACCATTTAATTTCTAAAACATTACAAATTAGCCAGGCTGACTACTTCTCAGCATAACTAAATGTACCTGCAACCCTATTCTAGGGTGAGGGGCTACAGTAATGTACTACACACTCACAGTGGGTGCTCTGTCAGCTCTCTGCTCTGGATATGGGTGGTCGTCGTGAGTGGGGACTCAGGAGTGGGAATTTTGTCGGGACTCAGAAGGCCTGACTGTAATGCACAACGCTGGTCTGGTCTCTGGCAGCCGTACTCATCATGGTATGAGACACAGTCGCTTGCTTGCTGGGAGTGGAAGCAGATGGAGCTTCGTAGAAACTGGAAATTAGTTCACGAGGGTAAACTTCCCTGCCTCACATTTTCATTTTGTTTCCGTTTGGTAATGAAAATGGAATTGATGTTCATTATATTTTTTGTCAGTGGATGAAAAACGTACTGTACTTTTCGTTTCGTTTTTGTCACTGTAAAAATGCTGATAAAAACTTTGAAAAAATCCTTTTTGTTAATGAAATTAATAATGATGAGGACCCTGGTGTAAATTGGGGAATCTTGATGCAATGGGGACCCTTAGGTAAGGGGGAACTCTGATGACGACCCTAATGTAAGAACTCTGATGCAGATCCTGATGTAAATGGGAGACTCTGATGAAAACTCTGATGTAAATTGAGTACTTTGATGGTAATCCTGATGAAACAATACCCTGAGGTAACAGGGGTGTTTTGCTTGAGTCTATCTAGCAAGGTTACTTGTGGTAAAACCAAGGAAGCTTAGACTGCTGTAGTGTATCAGTGCTTTACTAAACAGAAAATCTGCACATACAACTGTAGGATACACAATATAACACAACTCATAGCTTACAAAATATGTCTACAACATGCACAATGCCAATCATCTTTTCTAGCAAAATATAAGCATGTGCAATATGTTTGCATTAGGTAAACTAAACTGTTACTCAACTAAGGGTTTAAGATGTAATGTCTGTCTCGATTCCTTATTCAGTCCAACTCAAAATGGCTCCAAAGTTCTCCAGCTTCTAGCAGCCATGTGTTGTTCCTCCTTATTCTCAAACGTAACTCTTTTCCGAACACATGTTCCTTTCAAAACACCCAAAACTCCTCCCCCAACATCTGACATCACATGCTGCAGAGAACTTCCTTTCTAGCCGTCTAACTGGTTTATTTACATATCAATGGAGGGAGAGGGGGGACGGGGCTGGCTTCCCCTGAAAGCACATGGTCTAAAAATCTAAGTCTATATTATTTTTTTAAAGTCATTAATAGCCGTAGCAACACATGGGGACTCTGATGAGGACCCTAATGTCATGATTTTGATGGGAATGCTGATGCATAGTGGGCCCTGATGTAAATGGAGGACTGTAATGGGGATCCTGATGTAAGAGTGGATTCTGATGAGAAATCTTGATGCAAAAGGGGACCCTAATGTAAATGACGGGTTTAAATGGTGCTCCTGATGTAAAGGGGTACTCTGATGAGGACCCTGATGTAACTGGGGGTCTCTGATGCAGATCTGAATGTAATAGAAGATTCTGATGCAAATCCTGATGTAAATGGGAGACTCTGATAAAGACCCTGATGTAAAATGGGGACTCTGATGTGAATGTTGATGCAAAGGGGGACCTTGATGTAAATGGGTTGCATTGGAGATCCTGATGTAAGGGGTACTCTGAAGAAGATCCTGATGTAAGGGGAGACTCTGATGCAGATCCTAATATAAATCAAAGACTCTGATGAAGACCCTGATTTAAACTGGGGACTTTGATGGTAATCCTGATGTAACAGGGACCCTGAGGTAAGGGGGGGACTCTGAAGAGGACCCCCCCGATGTAAGGACTCTGATGGGAGTCTTGATGCAAAGGGGGACCCTAATGTAAATGGGGGGCTTTAATGGAAATCTTGATGTATGGGAGTACTCTGATGAGGACCTTGATGTAAATGGGGAACTCTGATGTGGATCCTGATGTAGGAGGGCTTCTGATGGGGACCCTGATGTAAATAATGTAAAGGGGATGGGGAACTTAGGTAAGGGAGAACTCTGATGAGGAACCTGATGTAAAAGGGGGACTCTGCTGAAGGCCCTGATGCAAAGGATGTAAAGGGTGACTCTATGAAGGGGATCCTGATATAAGGGAGGACCCAGATGTAAATGGGGGACTCTGATGGGGATCCTTGTGAAAGGGGGGACCCTGATATAAACAGGGACTCTATTAAGGACTCTAAAGTAAATGAGGGACACTGATGAGGATCCTGATGTAATTGAGTACTCTTGTGAGGACCCTGATGTAAATGGGGGACTTTGAAGCAGATCCTCATGTAAGGGGAGATTCTGATGTAGATCCTGGTGTAAACGAGAGACTCTGATAAAGACCTTGATGTTAATTGGGGACTTTGACGGGAATCTTGTTGTAACAGGGACCCTGAGGTAAGGAGGACGCTGATGTAAGGACTCTGATGGGACTCCTAATGCAAAGGGGAACACAATGGAAATGAGGGGATGTAAGGGGGTACTCTGATGAGGACACTGATGTAAAAAGGGACTTCTCATGTAAGAAGGGCTCCTGATCTAAGCAGGGACTTCATTAAGGTCCCTAAAGTAAATGAGGGACTCTGATGGGGATCTTGATGTAAGGGAATACTCTGATGAGGACCTAGATGTAAGTGGGAGACTCTGATGAAGACCTTGATGTTAATTGGGGACTTTGATGGGAATCCTGATGTAACAAGGACCCTGAGGTAAGGGGGGGGACTCTAATGAGGACCCTGATGTAAATGGGGGACCCTGATGTGGATCCTGATGTAGGAGGGCTTCTGATGGGGACCCTGATGTAAATAATGTAAAGGGGATGGGGAACTTAGGTAAGGGAGAACTCTGATGAGGAACCTGATGTAAAAGGGGGACTCTGCTGAAGGCCCTGATGCAAAGGATGTAAAGGGTGACTCTATGAAGGGGATCCTGATATAAGGGAGGACCCAGATGTAAATGGGGGACTCTGATGGGGATCCTTGTGAAAGGGGGGACCTTGATATAAACAGGGACTCTATTAAGGACTCTAAAGTAAATGAGGGACACTGATGAGGATCCTGATGTAATTGAGTACTCTTGTGAGGACCCTGATGTAAATGGGGGACTTTGATGCAGATTCTCATGTAAGGGGAGATTCTGATGTGGATCCTGGTGTAAACGAGAGACTCTGATAAAGACCTTGATGTTAATTGGGGACTTTGATGGGAATCTTGTTGTAACAGGGACCCTGAGGTAAGGAGGACGCTGATGTAAGGACTCTGATGGGACTCCTAATGCAAAGGGGAACACAATGGAAATGAGGGGATGTAAGGGGGTACTCTGATGAGGACACTGATGTAAAAAGGGACCTCTCATGTAAGGAGGGCTCCTGATGTAAGCAGGGACTTCATTAAGGTCTCTAAAGTAAATGAGGGACTCTGATGGGGATCTTGATGTAAGGGAATACTCTGATGAGGACCTAGATGTAAGTGGGAGACTCTGATAAGACCTTGATGTTAATTGGGGACTTTGATGGGAATCCTGATGTAACAAGGACCCTGAGGTAAGGGGGGGGGACTCTAATGAGGACCCTGATGTAAATGGGGGACCCTGATGGGGATCCTCGTGAAAGGGGGGACTCTGATAGGGGACCCTGATTTAAGGGGGAATACTGATGAGAATCTGGTGTAAGGGGGATACTGATGAGAACCTGGTGTAAGGGGGATACTGATGAGAACCTGGTGTAAGGGGGATACTGATGAGAACCTTGGATAAGGGGGATCATGATGACGCGTTTTACCCTGATTGGGCTTAAATGTAAAGATTTCTGAGCCAACATCTCAGGCCAGAAAAGATGATTCCTAAACAAAGATAGTGCCACCTTCTGGAGAGAAAAACATATGAAGGTATTATCAGGGGCAGTATCATGATCTCTGCAACGGGAAATAAATACCTGAACTGTTACACTGACGCATTTCTTAGCATGCATGTGCTGTACACAAAATAATATTTCTGATGACAGGTCCACTTTAAATCTGTAACATCAATCGTTTACTAGCCGTACATCTGCGATCTGCCTGTTCACCTGATGTTAGCGGAAGTGCTGCCGCTGGCTGCGTTCTCAGACATTGACTCACAGCCACAGGCCGTCACCTTGTAAATTGATGGAACGACGGAGAAGCCATGTCCCCTAATTGGCCAGAACAGCTGCAAAAATTAAGAGAACAAATGGAATTTGAAAGAAAATAAAGTCCAGGCGCTGACGTCGCCGGCAGGAAGTGCTAATTGCGAATACCTAGCTAATGCCAGCCAGTCGCAGGAAGGAAGCATTAAGTTATTATTTCTAATAATGTTTACAAGTATATCCAGCCATATCGCGGCAGTGAAAAATGTCAGCCTTGGGAAAAAGTGGCAGATCTACTTTTCAATGGTGAGAGCGCTCATCTTCCTCCTGATAGCAATCATTAGTTTCAGATTTTAACCTCCCGCTCAAATGAAGATCGATGAGCGGGACACTCTTAAATGCAAGCTGTTTATGGACAGAAAAATGGCTTCTCCTCTGCAAAGAGAGGGCGAACCGCCACCACTTCCATCTACTGATAGAAATAGATATCTGTGATAGAGATGGTGACAGATGGATGGATGGACAGAATAATAGTCAAATGATAGACGGTTATAGATAGAGATCTATAGATAAATAGAAATAGATATGTGCTAAAGATGGAGGGAGGTAGATAGACAGAATGATGGATAGTCAAATGATTAATGATAGATAGATAGATAGATAGATAGATAGATAGATAGATAGATAGATAGATAGATAGATAGATAGATAGATAGATATTAAAGATCTATTCTAAGATTCTAATGATAAAAGATGCATGGATAGGTTGATGGATAGATAAAAAATTAGATAGATAGATAGATAGATAGATAGATAGATAGATAGATAGATAGATAGATAGATAGATAAATGATAGTCAAATGATGGTTATAGATAGAGATCTATAGATAAATAGAAATAGATATGTGCTAACGATGAAGAGAGGTAGATAGACAGAATGAAGGATAGTCAAATGATTAATGATAGATAGTTTGATGGATAGATAGATAGATAGATAGATAGATAGATAGATAGATAGATAGATAGATAGATAGATAGATAAGAGAAAGAGAGAAGGGATGGATGGGTGAATGGACAGATTGATATATGGATGGCTGGACGGATGCATGGATTGACAGATGGCTGGATGATTCAATGTATGGATGGATGGGTGGATGGATAAACAGACTGATGGACATCTGGTTGGATGGATGAATGTATGGATGGATCAATCGATGGATAGATGGATGGGTGAACAGACTAATGGACATCTAGTTGGATTGATGTATGGATGGATAGATGGATGGATGGATGTATGGATATATGGATGGATGAACAGACTGATGGACATCTGGTTGGATGGATGGATGTATGGATGGATAGATAAATGGATGGATGGATGAACAGTCTGATGGACATCTGGTTGGATTGATGTATGGCTGTATGGATGGATGGATGGACAGACTGATGGACATGTGGTTGGATAGATGGATGTTTGGATGGATGGATAAACAGATGTATGGATAGACGGACGGATGGATGGATGAATAGACAGATGAATGGATGTATGGATGAACAGACTGATGGACATCTGGTTGGTTGGTTGGATGGATGGATGAATAGACTGATAGATATCTGGTTGGGTGAAGGTATGGATGGATAGATGGATGGTTGGAGGGATGGATGGACAGACTGATGGACATCTGGTTGGATGGATGTATGGAAGGATAGATGGATGGATAGACTGATGGATGGATGGATGGATGGATGGATGGATGGATGGATGGACGGACTGATGGTCATCTGGTTAGTTGGATATATGGATGGATGGATTGATGGATGAATGGATGAACAGACTGATGGACATCTGTTTAGATGGATGGATGGATGTATGGATGGATAAACAGATGTATGGATAGACGGACGGATGGATGGATGAATAGACAGACGAATGGATGGATGGATGAACAGACTGATGGACTTCTGGTTGGATGGCTGTATGGATAGACAGATGGATGGATGAACAGACTGATGGACAGATGGCTGGATGGATCAGTCAATCGATGTAGGGATTGATGGGCTGATGGATGGACAGACTGATATGGTTGGACGGATAGATGGATAGCTATCTAGATAAGCAGCAGCAGATAATCTCTGGTTGGATGGATGGATGTATGGATGGATAGATAAATGGATGGATGAACAGTCTGATGGACATCTGGTTGGATTGATGTATGGCTGTATGGATGGATGGATGAACAGTCTGATGGACATCTGGTTGGATTGATGTATGGCTGTATGGATGGATGGAAGGACAGACTGATGGACATGTGGTTGGATAGATGGATGTTTGGATGGATGGATGAACAGATTGATGGACATCTGGTTGGATAGATGGATGGATGGATAGACGGATGTATGGATGAACAGACTGATGGACATCTGTTTGGTTGGTTGGATGGATGGATGAATAGACTGATAGATATCTGGTTGGATGAAGGTATGGATGGATAGATGGATGGTTGGAGGGATGGATGGACAGACTGATGGACATCTAGTTGGATGGATGTATGGAAGGATAGATGGATGGATAGACTGATGGATGGATGGATGGATGGATGGATGGATGGACGGACTGATGGTCATCTGGTTAGTTGGATATATGGATGGATGGATTGATGGATGAATGGATGAACAGACTGATGGACATCTGTTTAGATGGATGGATGGATGTATGGATGGATAAACAGATGTATGGATAGACGGACGGATGGATGGATGAATAGACAGATGAATGGATGGATGGATGAACAGACTGATGGACTTCTGGTTGGATGGCTGTATGGATAGACAGATGGATGGATGAACAGACTGATGGACAGATGGCTGGATGGATCGGTCAATCGATGTAGGGATTGATGGGCTGATGGATGGACAGACTGATATGGTTGGACGGATAGATGGATAGTTATCTAGATAAGCAGCAGCAGATAATCTCTGGTTGGATGGATGGATGTATGGATGGATAGATAAATGGATGGATGGATGGATGAACAGTCTGATGGACATCTGGTTGGATTGATGTATGGCTGTATGGATGGATGGATGGACAGACTGATGGACATCTGGTTGGATAGATGGATGTATGGATGTATGGATGAACAGATTGATGGACATATGGTTGGATTGATGTATGGATGAATAGACAGATGGACATCAGTTGGATGGATGTATGGCTGCATAGATGGATGGATGGATGGATGGATGAATAGACTGATAGATATCTGGTTGAATGAAGGTATGGATGGATAGATGGATGAATAGAAGGATGAATGGATATATGGATAGACAGATGGATGGATGGATGTATGGATGAATAGGCAGATGAATGGATGAACAGACTGATGGACAGATGGCTGGATGGATCGGTCAATGGATGGAGGGATTGATGGGCTAATGGATGGACAGACTGATATGGTTGGACGGATAAATGGATAGTTATCTAGATAAGCAGCAGCAGATAATCTCTGGTTGGATGGATGGATGTATGGATGGATAGATAAATGGATGGATGGATGGATGAACAGTCTGATGGACATCTGGTTGGATTGATGTATGGCTGTATGGATGGATGGATGGACAGACTGATGGACATCTGGTTGGATAGATGGATGTATGGATGTATGGATGAACAGATTGATGGACATATGGTTGGATTGATGTATGGATGAATAGACTGATGGACATCAGTTGGATGGATGTATGGCTGCATAGATGGATGGATGGATGGATGGATGGATGAATAGACTGATAGATATCTGGTTGAATGAAGGTATGGATGGATAGATGGATGAATAGAAGGATGAATGGATTTATGGATAGACAGATGGATGGATGGATGTATGGATGAATAGGCAGATGAATGGATGAACAGACTGATGGACAGATGGCTGGATGGATCGGTCAATGGATGGAGGGATTGATGGGCTAATGGATGGACAGACTGATATGGTTGGACGGATAAATGGATAGTTATCTAGATAAGCAGCAGCAGATAATCTCTGGTTGGATGGATGGATGTATGGATGGATAGATAAATGGATGGATGGATGGATGAACAGTCTGATGGACATCTGGTTGGATTGATGTATGGCTGTATGGATGGATGGATGGACAGACTGATGGACATCTGGTTGGATAGATGGATGTATGGATGTATGGATGAACAGATTGATGGACATATGGTTGGATTGATGTATGGATGAATAGACTGATGGACATCAGTTGGATGGATGTATGGCTGCATAGATGGATGGATGGATGGATGGATGGATGAATAGACTGATAGATATCTGGTTGAATGAAGGTATGGATGGATAGATGGATGAATAGAAGGATGAATGGATTTATGGATAGACAGATGGATGGATGGATGTATGGATGAATAGGCAGATGAATGGATGAACAGACTGATGGACAGATGGCTGGATGGATCGGTCAATGGATGGAGGGATTGATGGGCTAATGGATGGACAGACTGATATGGTTGCACGAATAGATGGATAGTTATCTAGATAAGCAGCAGCAGATAATCTCTCTGGTCCCCCCTCGTCCACCCCCATGCAGTCAATGATGTGGGGTCCCGGCCCCCCCAGGGTGCAATGAAATGAGAATGGTGGTGCCCCTCTCTCCTCCTTCCTGTGTGGGTGACCCCTCATGTGTAATCATGTGACCCCTCTCCATATGCCTGCCTGGCAGGAGAAGGGCTCTCACTCGTCATACATGTCTCCTCAGCTGTTAACAAGACTGAAAGTGTTTTCTGTTCATTTCCCGGTGACTCTCTAACCCTTCCAGATACAATTACCGTTAATTGCCTTTAATAAACATTTTACCATTTTTTTCTCATTAGTAATCTTTATTTTTCTTCTTTCGCTGGGTATCAAAATGCCTGTTAGGTGTCAAATCTCAGGCTGCGCGTTCACTTCCAGCATTATATATTTTTTCTTTTCCTTTTAATGTGTTTTGAGATGTATTTTAACTTCGACACCAATTAGCGTGATTTAATTTCAGTCGCTGGAAGTCATTTTTTTTTTTTATACGTCGCAACTTTACCTTGTCTCTGAGAGATAAAGGGTGCCCCCCTTAGCGATCACATTCCCCAGCAAATCACAATTTTACTCCTAATTACTGGCAATTATGTGAAAATAAAGAAAAAAAAAGAACCATAAGGTATATCATCACTCAATAAATATCAGCCGCGTGGTGGAGATTGGAACAAAAGACGAATGTTCTTCTTATGTACAACAGAAAAGGACACATCGGTGTGACGGACTTTATGTTGTATATTATTTGGATCTTTGTTCTTCCCGCGTGTAAGCAAGAAACCTTTACAAGGGTCACTACAACAAACAACACAGATCCTCCCCCGTACATATTTACACTTTTTTATTATTCGGATGGATACCATTGGCGCAGATTTATTTCAAGAGATATTAAAGCGGTATTAACCACTTCAATACCAGGCACGTTCACCCCCTTCCTGCCCAGGCCAATTTTCAGCTTTCCGATTTGTCACACTTTGAATGACAATTGCGCGGTCATGCAGCGCTGTACTCATTTTTTAATCATTTTTTTAAAGACAGATAGAGGTTTCTTTTGGTGGTGTTTAACAACCACTGGGTTTTTTATTTTGATAAATAAACAAAAAAGACTGAAAATGTAGGGAAAAAAGGTTTTCTTCGTTTCTGTTATAACATTTTGTAAATAAGTAATTTTTTGAACATTGGTAGGTGGCACTGATGGGCGGCACTGATAGGCGGCACTGATGGGCACTGACAGACATTACTGATGGGCACTGATAGGCACTGATTGGCATCACTGATGGACACTGACAGGTATCACTAATGGGCATTTATTGGCATCACTAATGGGCACTGATAGGCGGCACTGAAGGGCAATGATAGGCACTGATAAGCAGCACTGATGAGTGGCACTGATGGGCACTGATAGACGGCACTGATAGGCGGTACTGATAAGGATGCACTGATGGACACTGACAGGCATTACTGATGGGTACTGATAGGTGGCGCTGATTGGCAACACTGATGGGCACTGATCTGCATCACTAGTGGGCACTGATAGACCGCACTGATAGGCATCACTGATGGGCATGGATTGGCATCACTAATGGGCACTAATAGGCATTGATTGGCATCACTAATGGGCACTGATAGGCAGCACTGATGGACGGCACTGATGGGCACCGATAGATGGCACTGATAGGCGGCACTGATGAGGAGGCACTGATGGTAACTGACAGGCATCACTGATGGACACTGACAGGCATCATTGATGGGCACTGATAGGCGGCACTGATACGGATCACTGATGGCCACTGATTAGCATCGCTAATGGGCACTGATAGGTGGCACTGATAGGCACTGATTGGCATCATTAATGGGCACTGATAGGTGGCACTGATTGGTACTGATTGACATCACTGATGGACACTGATTGGCATCATTAATGGGCACCAATAGGCGGCGCTTATAGGCACTGTTTGGCATCACTGATGAGCATTGATTGGCATCACTGATGGGGCTGCACTGTTAGTCATTGTACTGATTATCAGTGCAGATGTCCCCAATGAGGAAAGCCGCTTATTGGCCCTCCTCACGCACTGTCAGCCTGCAGCCAACGGGCACTTCCTATTTACACTGTAATCAGCTGTGATTGGACACAGCTAATCACATGGTAAAGAGCCTACGTCATACATCTTCACCGTGATTGGTGATGTGGTGTGTCTGAGAGAGGCGTGCGCGAGAGGCCCGTTCTGGACATTATATGACGTCCATTTAGGAAAGCCACTGCCCGGTCGTCAATCTGTTATAGGCCAGGTGGGAAGTGATTAAACCCCAAACCAAATATGTATTATATTGCAACTTAATAAACATTAGATGGGGTGCTGCATTCATTTTCTTTTTTACCTTCCTTTTCACCCGGTGATCTGGCCAATAACACACCTCCTGTATTAGAGCCCCCCCCCTAACTCTGGATGAAGGAGAACAGGAAGCACAGCAGACCACAGCATTGTCAGTCTGGGGAAGGAGGGAGTATTAGATGTGCAGATTTAAATGCTCTAACAAATTGAAGCCCGCACTCTAGCTCACGCTTTATAATCAGTTACAGCAAACAGTTTTTTTCCTTCTGCGATAAAGGTTTTAGATAAATAAATAAAAGCTGATCATTGTAAGCATCCCTGTCAGTGGTAAATGGTTTGCCCCATCCTTGTAAACTGATACATCTGCAGTAGAGCGTGTTCTTTAGGAAAACAACAGACTCGCTGGCTGGATCACCAGGTGAAAATAAAGGAAGGAAACCCTAAAAAGAAAAGAAATGCAGCCGTTACATCTAAGAATTGGCAAGCTGCAATATAATAATTTTTTGCTTTTGGGTTTAACCACTTCCCACCCAGCCTATTGTCAAATGATGGCTGGGCGAGGCATTCATTGTTCCCGAAATGACCCTCGCGCGTGGCCGTGGGGCCGTGCTGCAGCACAATCTGTCACCGGCTGTGTCCACCAGACTGATGAGTATACCAGCCTGCTTCCAGTGCCATGTGATTGCTGTGGCCAATCACAGCAGATCACATAATAATTGTAAACAACGGATGGCTTTGATACATGACATTCATTGTGTGCAATTGTGTTACTAGCTTTGATTGGTCACAGTGATCACATGGTACAGACAGGGCCAATCCCAGCTCATCTGTACCATGTAATTAGCTGTGGCCAATCACAGCTAATCACAACAAAACACACTCGATGAATCATTTGGTGGAGGGGGGATTATGGTGTGGAATTGTTTTTCAGGGGTTGGACTTGGCCCCCTGAGGTGTCAGCATACTAAGACATTTGGGACAATTTCATGCTCCCAACTTTGTGAGAACAGTTTGGGGATGGCCCCTTCCTGTTCCAACATCACTGCACACAGAGGCGTAACTAGATCCTTCAGGGTCCCCTCCTTCCATCCAAGCCCTGGGCTTATAGTTCTCCATGGACATCCTCCCAAAACTCTGCCTCCCACGTGCCACCTGGGGTGCGCATCCAGCACGCTCTGTGACACAGCTGATTACAGATCATGGTAAAGGGCTAACCACAGCGGCCCTTTACCATGTAATCAGCTGATCACATGTAAACAGACTTGCCAGTGATCAGCAGTCCTTTCTTCCCAAGATGCATCTTTCTGAGGAAAGAGAGCCGTTAACCAGCAAGACTGTCAGTTCATTGGTTACACTGATAATCAAGGTCAGTGCAGCCCCATCAGTGCTGCCTATCAATGCCGCCTATCAGGGATCGTCAGTGCTGCCCATCAGTGTTGCCTATCAGTGCCCATGAGTGCTGCCTATCAGTGCCCATCAGTGCTGCCTATCAGTACTCATCAATGCCACTTATCAGTGCCCATCTGTGCTGTCTATCAGTGCCCATCAGTGCTGTCTATCAGTGCCCATTAATGCCTCCTATCAGTGCCACCTATCAGTGCTCGCCAATGCCACCTATCAGTGCACATCAATGCCGCCTATCAGTGCTCATCAATACTGCCAATCAATGCCCATCAGTGCTATCTATCAGTTACACTTATCAGTGCTCAGCGATGCCCCCTATCAGTACCCATCAGTAGGACTCTGAGCTGAGAGCACCTCTCTCATATACAGCTCAGAGCCTGCACTGCGGAGAGCAGAGAGACAATCTGCAACTTCTCCTCCGGCCCCTCTCCCCCTGTGTGCACCACGGGAAGTATGAATCTAAGCAGCCTAATGATCAAACAGCGTACACTTGACAAAGGAGCGTGCATGCCCAGCGGGTCTTCTGCGCACGCTCTGAAACGCGCTGTGGATTTTGGCCCTTCTCCAGTCCCGTAGACGTCTGGCGCAGCTCACGCTGTGCTCCAAGGTCCCTTTCCATCCACCCAGATATCCTTGTCACCTTGTCTTCTGGCGTCCAACATCACATGGCTGCACCATTTTTGGAGAGACTCCACTGGGCATGGGAGATCTGCCCCCCTCCTATTTTAGAAGAGATGCCCCTGCGTTTACCTCAATGTAAATCTACTATGTTCGTTTCTTGGTATAAATAATTATTTGCACTCAGAGGCTCTTTTTTTCTTCAGAGACTGGGCTGCAGGGCAGTATTCCAACATGATAACGACCCCAAACACACCTCCAAGATGACCACTGCCTTGCTAAAGAACCTGAGGGTAAAGATGATGCACTGGCCAAGCATGTCTCCAGACCTAAACCCTATTGACCATCTGTGGGGCATCCTCAAATGGAAGGTGGAGGAGCGCAAGGTCTCTAACATCCACCAGCTCTGTGATGTCATCATGGAGGAGGGGAAGAGGACTCCAGTGGCAACCTGTGAAGCTCTGGTGAACTCCATGCCCAAGAGGGTTAAGGCAGTGCTGGAAAATAATGGTGGCCACACAAAATATTGACACTTTGGGCCCAATTTGGACATTTTCACTTGGGGTGTACTCACTTTTGTTGCCAGCTGTTTAGACATTAATGGCTGTGTGTTGAGTTATTTTGAGGGGACAGCAAATTTACACTGTTATACAAGCTGTACACTCACTACTTTACATTGTAGCAAAGTGTCATTTCTTCAGTGTTGTCACATGAAAAGATAGAATAAAATATATACATAAATGTGAGGGGTGTACTCACTTTTGTGAGATACTGTAAATGCGTTTCTGGAAGAATGGTCAAACATTTCCATAGACCAGGTAGATCTCCACCTCTTTAAGGTTGCCTACCCCTGAACAACATGGGAGAAGTCAAAGATCACCGGGCAGTTGTACATTGTCACCTCCTCACACCTGATTTAAACCTCTAATTGCAGTACTGCCATTTTGCAATTGTGTGCATTGCACGGCAATCATGGGTTTAAATCAGGTGGTGAGGTCAAACACACTTGGATCACTTTTCAAGGGAGCAGCAGTGCCTGCTGCACTTGTGAATAGGCCCTTAGTTGCATGGGGGAAGAGAATTTGTGCTAAGAGAGGGGATTTCTGCTAGAAGAGGTGATATGGTAGAGGGGGGAGGGAATTTGTGCTAGGAGGGGATTTTTGTTGGGGGTTGGGGGGATTTGTGCTAGGAGGGGGGAAAGGGGGGAGAATTTGTGTTAGGAGTAGGAGGGGCGATTTGGAGTGGTGGAGATGTTTTGTGCTTGGAGGGGACATTGAGGGGTAGAGGTTTTATGCTAGGAGGGGGTGAATTTTTTTTGTGGGGGGGGGGGAATTTGTGCTTGAGGGGTTTGCATAGAAGGAGGATTTGAGCTTGGAGGTTTTGGGGGGGGCAAAGATGTGTGCTGGCAGGGGGGGTTTCAGCAGGGGGGCAGATTTGTACTGGGAGGAGGGGGGATTTATACTCTGGAATGGCAAGTCACCGGTCCGAGATCTACTGGTTGCTGACCCCCCGATATACAGTATTTTTATATATATATATATACACACACACAGTGGATATAAAAAGTCTATACGCCCCTGTTAAAATGTCAAGTTTCTGTGATGTAAAAAAATAAGACAAAGATAAATAATTTCAGAACTTTTTCCACCTTTAATGTGACCTATAAACTGTACAACTCGATTGAACAACAAACTGAAATCTTTTTAGTTGGAGGTAAGTAAAAATAAAAAAAACTAAAATAATATGTTGCATAAGTGTGCACACCCCCTTATAACTGGGGATGTAGCTGTGTTCAGAATTAAGCAATCACATTCAAACTCAAGTTAAATAGGAGTCAGTACTCCTGCCATCATTTAAAGCCGGTTCACACTGAGGCGATCCGACTTGCGGGGCGACTCATCGCGACCCCGCACAGCGCGACTTCAGCACGGCTTGCAAATGACTTCTGTAATATAAGTCAATGCAAGTCTCCTGAATTCGCCCCAAAAGTAGTACAGGAACCTTTTTCTAAGTCGGAGCGACCTGAGTCGTTCCTATTAGAACGGTTGCATTGCACTGCATGGAGACGACTTGTCAGGCGACTCAAGTCGCCAAACAAGTCGCCTCAGTGTGAACCGGCTCTTAAAGTGCCCATGATTAACCCTAAATAAAGTTCAGCTGTACTATTAGGTCTTGCCTGACATTTTCTTAGTCGCATCCTACAGCAAAAGACATGATCTGCAGAGAGCTTCGAAAGCATCAGAGGGATCTCATTGTTAAAAGGTATCAGTCAGGAGAAGGGTACAAATTAATTTCCAAGGCATTAGATATACCATGGAACAATGAAGACAGTCATCATCAAGTGGAGATAATATGGCACAACAGTGACATTCCAAGAACTAGAGTTGAGCGAACCCGAACTGTAAAGTTCGGGTCTGTACCGAACTTTTGGGTCCGGGTTCGGGTCCGGGGTTCTGGTATTTTATTCCACGTGTTGAAAAGCTGCCAAGGGCAGCCAATCAACAAGTGTTTCACTGGTTTTCCCTAGAAGCCATCACAGCCCTGCCTACTAATGGCATGGCTGTGATTGGCCAGTGCACCATGTGACTCAGCCTCTATATGGGGCTGGAGTCACCGTACTGCATGTCATATGCTCTCAGGATAGTTTAGGGAGAGGATGCTGCTGGCTCTGTGAGGGACAGAGTGCAGAACATCACATCCTGCATTACTGAATAATCTGATTGTGGAATAGGGAGAGATACTAGTACTGCTGCTTTGAGGGACAGATTGCACACCTCATCCTGCTGCACAGAACGATCTGACTGGACTAGGTAGAGTCTGTTGCTTTAAGGGAAAGATTATTCTTCTAAAATCATCATCAAGTTGTACAAGGAAAGGTTCCAGCTGTTGCTTTCAGGGAAAGATTATTGTTCTAAAATCATGTCCAAGCTCCATTCACTAAGTGTATTGTAGCCACATAAAGCCATATTAGTGTTCTAAAATCATGTCCAAGCTCCATTCACTAAGTGTTATGTAGCCGCATAAAGCCATATTAGTGTTCTAAAATCATGAATCTTTTCCTTAAAGCAACAGCTGGAAACTTTCCCTGTACAACTTGGAGATGATTTCTTGCACAAAAATAAAAAAACAGTGTTGGCTACCTCCTCCTCCTCCACTGCCACTTTCACTGCCTCCTCAACCTCCAACTCCACATCTACCTCCATTTTTGATTTTTTTATGTGATTTTAGTTTAAAAATTATTTTAAGTTATTTCCCTATCCCCATTTCTTTGTAGGGCACTTGTCCAACTCTGACTCCCATTTCCTTCCTTTTGCAGACCTCTAGGACTTGCCAGGACTTTGTTACAGCCATTTTTGTGCCTAAAAGTTCAGGTCCCCATTGATTTCAATGGGGGTTCGGGGTCCGGGTCAAAGTTCGGGTCAAGTCCGGACCCGATCCCGGACTTTGTCCCGAAGTTTGGCCGCACCAGCAGAACCCGAACTTCCAGAGGTTCGCTCAACTCTACCAAGAACTGGACATCCCTCCAAAATTGATGAAAAGACAAGAAGAAAACTGGTCAGGGAGGCTGCCAAGAGGTCTACAGCAACATTAAAGGAGCTGCAGAAATACCTGGCAAGTACTGGCTGTGTGGTACATGTGAGAACAATCTCCCGTATTCTTCATATGTCTGGGCTATGGGGTAGGGTGGCAAGGCGGAAGCCTTTTCTTACCAAGAAAAACATCCAAAAGCATGTGGGAAAATGTGTTATGGTCTGATGAAACCAAGGTTGAACTTTTTGGGCATAATTCCAAAAGATATGTTTGGCACGAAAACAATACTGTGCATCACTAAAAGAACACCATACCCACCGTGAAGCATGGTGGTGGCAGCATTATGCTTTGGGGCTATTTTTCTTCCCCTGGAATGGGGGCCTTAGTCACGGTAGAGGGAATTATGAATAGTTTCAAATACCAGTCAGTATTGGCACAAAACCTTCAGGATTATGCTAGAAAGCTGAACATGAAGAGGAACTACCAAAAGCATACATCCAAATCAACAAAGGAATGGCTTTACCAGAAGAAGATTAAAGTTTTGTAATGGCCCAGCCAGAGCCCAGACCTGAATCCGATTGAAAATCTGTGGGGTGATCTGATGAGGGTAGATACAAAAGGAAGAGTCTCTGGATGGCCGCACTCTGACAAATCACCGTTTATTGTGCATAATCCAAATGTACATGAGTACAATAAAAGCACAGGCAGATGTGAGTTGAAGGAATAGCTGCTAACATGTTTCACGTCATGGATAGACACTTATTCATAGCTAATGATGAGTAGCCCTTTTGCCACTTAAATGGAGCCGGTAAGCACTCACGTAGTCAGCTGACTGGTCAGTGAAAGGTGAAAAAATAGCTAATTAGCTTTCTGAAAAGTGGTGGGAAAAAAAAACGCATTCATGTGATCTAAAGAGGGCTGTGCACAGGAGATGCCCTCGCAATCTGACAGATTTGGAGTGTTTTTGCAAAGAAGAGTGGGCAAATATTGCCAAGTCAAGGGGTGCCATGCTGATAGACTCGTTCCCAAAAAGATTGAGTGCTGTTATAAAATCAAAAGGTGTTTCAACAAAGTATTAGTTTAAGGGTGTGCACACTTATGCAACCATATATTTTTTTAATTTTTACTTCCCTCCACCTAAAAGTTTTCAGTTTGTTGTTCAATTAAGTTGTACAGTTTATAGGTCACATTAACCACTTCAGCCCCGGAAGGATTTCCAGCTTTAGGACCGGAGCCCTTTTTGCGATTTGGCACTGCGTCGCTTTAACTGACAATTGCGCGGTCGTGCGACGTTGCACCCAAACTAAATTTGCGTCCTTTTTTTCCCACAAATAGAGCTTTCTTTTGGTGGTATTTGATCACCGCTGCGTCATTTCTGATCGCCGCTATAAACAACAGAAGAGCGACAATTTTGCAAAAAAACCCAAATTTCTTACTTTTTCCTAAAATACAAATCCAAAAAAAAAATATAAAAAAACATTTTTTTTCACCTTTTTTGGCCGATTTATATTCTTCCTCATATTTGCGATAAAAAAAAATCGAAATCGGCGTTTATTGATTGGTTTGCGCAAAAGTGGTCGCGTTTACGGATGATGAGAATTCATTTTTGGGGTTTTTAATTTTTTTTTCTTTTTTACTAATAATGGCGGCGATCTGTGATTTTTTGCGGTACTG
>BLSH010378576.1:210036-220159 GCA_018402905.1 Glandirana rugosa | reverse complement strand
TATATCAGCGGAGTGCGACAGTAAACCGACTTTTTTTTTTTTATGGGGGGGGGGGGTCTATGAGATTTCAAATGGTCTGAAATGTTATGCAGATTTCCACTAATTAATGCAAGAGGGAGTGGACTTGTTCCAGAATGCCTATTTATGTACTGTATCTCTATTTTGTAAGTAATTTATTATTATGGATATAAAGGGTAGCAAACATCTAGACATGAACAAAACACCTATAGGGCAATTGTGTCTCCTGCCAAAATATTTGTTAAATAATGATGTCTAGTCAAGTTTTGTGGGCCCTTTTCCCTAATGTATGTGGGCAACCTCTTCTTTCCTATGCTCCAGTGGTCACATGCTCTCTGATGTCTTCAAGTACAATTCAGGGCATTGCATTGGATGTGACACCAAAGGACAGCTTGCAGGCTGATGTGTAGGGGAGCAGAAGAGAGCGCTGACTGCAGAGGGAGCCAGGATCAGGTAAGTGGGCGGGGTAAATGTGTCAGAGGGTGTGGCCCAAGCAGCGTCAGCTGAGGTCATACACCATGACCACATCGAGTCAGTTTGAGCGGCATCTTTCCCCTTGGATCAGGTAAGTAAAAGTGCTTTGTCTCGTACCTTAGACCTAAATGAGACATTTAACCCTTGCAGTGTGGGGGCAGCCCAGCTGCAGGGGAGGCTTTTTCCGTTCACTGAAGATACAGTAGACTTTAAGAGGGTGCAATGAATTTTAGATGGCTCCTGAGAGTTACAATTCCAGAAAGGAAGACGAAGAATCCCATAATTCTCAATAGACCCATTCACACCTGAGTTGTGTTGCATGATTTTTGAAGGGCCAGTTATTCCCAATGCACCTATTCACACCTGAGCGTTGTGTTGCATAATTTCCAGTGTGAAAACACTCAAGATGAGGAATCACATTATTTTTAATGGGCCCATTTATCCCTGAGCATCGAGTCACATGATTCTCAAGGTGTGACAATGCTGAAGATGAAGTTCCTTTTATTCTCAATGGGCCCGTTCACACCTGAGCGTTGTGTCGTAGGATACCTGAAGCTCAACAGCACTCAAGGTAAAGAAACCCATTATTCCCAAAGGGCCAGTTCATACCTGAGCGTTGGGCTTCACAATTCCAGGAGGATGACAATTCTCAAGATAAAAAGGAATCTCTTTATGCTCATGGGGCTGTTCACACCTGAGAGTTGTGTTGCGTGATTCCTGAAGGGTGACAATGGTCAAGATAAAGAATCCCATAATTCTCAAGTAGGCCTATTCACACCTGAGCATTGTGTTGCGTGATTCTCAAAGGGCAAAAACGCTCCAGAGGAAGAATCCAATTATTCTCAATGGACCTATTCACACCGGAGCATGTTGTCATGTAATTCCAGAAGGATAACAACGCTCATGGTGAAGAATCCCTTTATTCTCAATGGGCTTGTTCCCACCTAAGTGTTTCATTGAACAATTCCTGAAGGGTGACCAAGCTCAAGAAATAGAATCCTATTATTTTCAATGGGCCCATTCACCAGAGTGTGTTGTTTCCTGAAATTCCAGAAGGGAAACAATGTCCAAAATGAAGAATTCCATAATTTTCAGTTGGCCCATTCACACCTAAGAATTGTGTTGCATAATTCCTGAAGAGCTAAAATGTTCAAGGTTAAGGTTAAGAATATGATTATTCTCCACTGACCCATTCACACCTGATTGTTGTTTTGCACAATTCCCAAAGGGTGAAAATGCTGGAGTTGAAGATCCTATTATTCTCAATGGACCTATTCACACTTGAGCATTGTGGTGCATGATACCTGCAGCTTGATGACACTCAATATGGAGAATCCCATTATTCTCAATGGACCTGTTCATACCGGAGCGTTGTGTCGTGCGATTTTAGAAGGATAACAGTGCGCAAGATGAAGAATCACTTTATCCTCAATGGGCTCATTCCCACCTGAGCTTTGTGTTGCATGATTCCTGAAGAATCCCATTATTCTCAAAGAGTGACAAAACTGAGGATGAAAAATCCCATTATTCCTAATAGGCCAGTGCAAACCTGAGCATTGAGTTGTGTGATTCCTAAAGGGTGAAATTGTTCAAGATGAAGAATCCCATTATTCTCAATGGATCCATTCTGCCAGTGCACATCTGAGCATTACATTGCTTGTTGCCTTATGCGTAAAGCTAGAAAAAGCACATGAGCACATCCGGGCCAGAGTAACATGTTTCTGGTGCCAAAAACTTTATTGGTAGCATTTGAAAAATGAGTCTATAGGAGTGTATTTCAGGCATTTCTATGTATAAGTCAATAGTGGCCAACAAATGTGTGATACTGCACATTGAGCCCAAAACTGCCTCTAAATTGCCTTTCTATGCTCATGCTAAGTGTGGATAGGCCACCACTACAGGCAAATCCCCCACAGATGATTTCATGTTCCTTTTAACAGCTGATAATACTCATTCACTCATTAATTGTGAGCGGAAAGCAGACCACAAGAAGGAAATGGTTGCAAGCGCCATAGGAACACCGATGCTGGCCTACAGATCAGTGAGTCTTTTGGGGAAGTGCCAGAGATAGGTTGAGTATTGGAACAAGAGCTGCATTATTTATTTCCTCAGAGTCAGGAAAATTACAATTTTTTACTTTATGGGGGGGAAGCTGAAGTTGACTTTTTATTTTCTGCAGGTTCATGTTACATTGATGGTGAGAAACAAGGTGGAAGAAAGAGATAAAGAGAGAGATAGAGAAAACGAAAACATGAACCAAGGCAATATTGATGATGACCGCTGTTGAGTGCTAGAAGGAGAAGATACCCCCTAGACCTCAAAAGCAACCTGCTGTGCAGTGTCATGACAAGCATCCCCTGTAGCCTGGGCTTCGTCATTAGGATGTAATGAGCCATGCAGTGATATATACCTTCCCTAGCCACTTGATGAAGGTGCACTGACACACCGGGGCCCCAAGTAGACAGGACATATTTCTTCTCCTCTTCTACTCCTCTACATTCGTCCTTATTTTGTCCATCAATCACATCATTAGTCAAGGCAGACACAGCTGTCAGACAGACCCAGATGCCAACTGGCAGGCGATCGGAGGACAGGTGTGAACGCGCTACCAAAACAATGTGTGAAAATGAGAAATAGAAAAAAGAAAAGGAGACTTTGTTTCAAGGGCTGGAATGTCAAAGATACATCCAAAAAAAAAGAGAAAGAGTTAAGGGTTTGCGTAGTCATATTTGGTTTGTAGATACAATCCTTCATTCGGCTAAATTTGACCTTTTTTCAAATCTTGCTTTGAAATATTTAAAAGGGTTGATCAACTAAAGGAGTAGTAGACACTGATCCCATAACAAAAAGAGAATAAGGCAAAGCTGTTTTTGCTTAAATCATCATTTAGGCATGTTTGGATATTTACGATGACATCTGCTACTCCTTATGTACTGTTATTCAAAAGAAATTAAAAATAATTTAGTAAAAGTCATTACAGCCATTACAGCAGGGTCCTTTTCATAGTCCCCTCTTACATTGATTCCCCCCCTTACATCAGGGTCTCTATCAAAGCTTCCCCTTACATCAACTGCCCTCATCAGAGTGTCCCTTTTGTCAGTTGTTCCCATCAGAATACCTTCTTACATCAATTGCCCCCATTAGAGGGCTCCCTTACATCAACTGTCCCCATCAGATTCCCCCCTTATGTAGCGGTCTTCCTGACCTCCAGAGGCCTGGTGGTGACCCCCAAAATCACGGAGAGCTGACATTCCTCCTCAGAGTGCAGGTTACTAGGCATGGTGGGTGTAGTGCAAGGTGGAAAGATGGGTGCCAGTCACTTTTAAAAATGAACAAAGAGAGTTTTATTTCTCTTAACAGGAACAGGGGAGAGAGGGTTAGGGCACAGGACACCCTTAGGCAAATGCAATAGGAAAATTGTCAGACTCTGCAGACAAAAACAGAACTAGGCAGACAACAATACACAAAAATGGCCTTTAAGCTGAATGCAGCGACCTGTATTTTGTAGCAACTGCTGTCTCCTATAGCAAGAATGTCACTCACAGTATCCCACTGTAGATCCTCAAGCTTACCTCGCAGTATCCCACTGGACTTCTTGGACTCTCAGCTACCTCCTGGATCCCTCGAGCTCAACCTACAGGTACCCACTGTATTCTTCAAGCTTCACTTACAGCTACCCTCTGGGTTCCTGGACTCAAAGCTACCCGCTTGATCTCTTCAAGCTTTACTTACAGCTACCCGCTGTACTGCATGGTTGAGTTCTCTTCTGAAGTTTTTCCAGCTACATCACATTCCCCGGCTGATGAATAATCTCTTCTGGTACTCCTTCAGAACTTCATCCCTCTGCACCTGCCTCCGGCAACAAGAGTGGTTGACCCTCTGGCAACTTCTTCTCCTATGCCTCCTGGCAGTGATCAGGCTCCCCTCGAGCTGAGCCCCTTTACATGTGGCTAGGCCTCAGGCTTCAGGCCTACACCTCTGCTGCTGCTCCACACACATCCACCCAGGCCGCAGCACGGGTGGAAGGAATTCCCGATCACCTGACTCTCTCCAAATAAATAGACTATCCCAGCAGGCTCCGGCAACAAGAAACTCCTGCTAATTGGCTGAGAAAGCACATTTACTCAGAACTGGAATTAACCGTAATCTATCATTCTAGTGCCAAAGGTAACAGTGAAACCTATTGACAAAAGAGAGAGAATCACAGTTCCACTCAAGTTTAGGAGAAAACCATTTGATCAAACTACAAATTATCCAAGCTAGTTACCACCTAGCACAACTAAATTTAATAAGACTAGGGATGGGCCCGCGGTTCAAGTCAAACGTAAGTTTGAATATTATGGGGCGATCGCAGCGACTTTGCCGCCGCAGACTGCCCCATAATGTATTGCGCACAGACAGTGCGTACAGCTCCTCCTCCATGGGAGGGCTGCCGCTGTCTGCGCTGGCTTTGTTTTGACGTTTTATTTATAGTGCAGGGCAGGGCCACCAGGTGATATACGGGTGACCCCGCCCCCTTCTGACGTCATGTGATGTCAGAGGGGCGAGTCACTCAGTTACGTCACTGGGTGGCCCTGCCCTTCACTATAAATAAAAGAGAGCTCAGTCGGCGGGAGCTCTCACATGGAGGAAGAGCTCTTCTATTTTTTTTTTTGTTGTTTGTTTTCGGGTCTGTTGCTCGCCGTGATTGACGATGGATTATAACGGCGGACACTTATTTTTATTTTTTAATAAAAGACTTGTCCCTAATTGTCTCCTGTGTTTTTTTCTTTTTTGACACTTTTGGTGAATTAGTGGGGGGTATGATGTACTCGATACTATTTCACATAAGGGGGGTTCGGGATCTGGGGGGTTCGAGATCTGGGGGGCTTATCGGAATCTTCCAGATTCCGATAAGCCCTCCGCCCGCAGACCCCCACAACTACAGCCCTATTTGTGGGGAAGAGGCTCTTGTCCCCATCAACATGGGGACAAGGTGCTTTGGGGTGGGGGGCGCAAAGCCCCCCCTGCCCCAAAGCACCCATACTCCCCATGTTGAGGGCATGTAGCCTGGTATGGTTCAGGAGGGGGGTGGGGCGCTTGCTTGTCCCCCCCTATCCTAGCTGGCCAGGGTCTGGTTTAGATTTTAGGGGGGACCCCACGTCAATTTTTTAAAAAAACATATAGCCAGTTAAAGACAGTGTGATTTGTTCACAACAGATATTAATACAGTTGTATATATGTTCTTTGACCACCAGGGGTCTCACTCGTTAATACAACCGACAGAAGTCTCACAGTTGGAACAACCAGTGTGATGTTAACTGATTCAGAGAACCTTCACGTTTGCTCCATAGCTCCAGTGCAGCAAATCACACTGTCTTTAACTGGCTATATATAGACGTCTATGGGCATGCAGCGCCCCCCCTCCCTGGTGTGACGTGCGCAGCGGCCCGGAACCTGACCTATGCCTGGCTTTGGTGATCGAGCCACATTGCAGGAGTATTGAGTACTTTCATGATGGCCTGGCAAAATCCCTGATGAAGCCACACTTTGGCGAAACATGTAGGATATGGACCATCATACATCACTACCATCATTGAATTGTGTATCTCATACCCAAATATTCTAAGACGGATTGTATCCATTTTGGATTGATATTACAATTATGTTTTTTACATATCCAATTTTAATGTGCATTAATAAAGAAAATGATTTTATTTAAACCATTGGTTGTGAATTGAGTCAATAGGCACCGTTAAAATCCCCCCCTTCATTTTCCCTTGTCCTTTCAATATGAATTAACACACATGGGATGAGGTGCCGATATATTTTGAGCCACCGCATTACCTGATCTACCATTGCATATAAACCTTTGAAATGAGCACTTTTGATTTTTCATGTTCAGGTCTCATAGACTTTAACAGTGTTCGAATGTTCGCATGTTCTGGTGCAAACCAAACCGGGGGGTGTTCGCCCCATCCCTTCTTAAGATCAGGGGGCTGAGTGCCCTCTTACATCAATTGCCCCCCCATCAGAGCGCACCTTACATCAAATGTCCCCATCAGAGTGTTCCTGATGTGTGGCTGTAGCAGGGTGGAAACTGGGAGGTGGAGCAGGCCTGAACAGATGAAGATCTGTCCTCCTGTGAATGTTGCCAAGCATGTCATTGGATGCAAGGATGCCAGTAGGCCTACCAACCAAAGACAAAGAAGATGGCAGCACAGCAGGGAGGATGTGATGAAGACTGTAATAGGGGGAGTGTGGAGTGTGCTCATTGAGGATATACCACTAACCCTAGCTGCAGGCCAGATAAAATATTTTAGTGGGCCGGATGTGGCATGTGAGCGTTATGCGTTAAAGTGGTTCTAAAGTCGAAATATTTTTTACCTTAATGCATTCCATGTATTAAGGTAAAAAATGTTTAGGCATCAACATCATCCCCCCCCCCCCTTTTATCCACCTGAGAGCCCATTCAATCCAGTGCTGTGCACGTCTGCAGCTCTTCAAAGCCTTTCGGGTCATGCTGGCTTTGCTGGGGCACCAGGAGCCATTGGCTTCTAGTGCTGTCAATTGAAGCCAGTGATAAGGAAGTGGGGGGGGGGGGGGGCAGGGCTGAATTCCACTGTCTGTGTCAATGGACGCAGCAACAGGGTTTGGGAGTGAGCATGCATATGTGCCCTAATGGGAAGCGTCTAGCCATGAGGGCACCGGACAGAGAGGAGGAGCCAGGAGCAGAGGATCCAAATAGAGGAGGTTTGTAGCCACTCAGAGGCAGCAGTGTCTTAGATGATCTCACACTGCAGATATATAGCTATGAGGCTGAAGGCACAGGAGTGTCTAGGCACAGGAAGTGTGTTGCTGTTTTTCAAGAGGAATTCAAGACTAAAGATAAATGATTAGGGTGCTGTTTAGGCACAACTAACATTTCCTGATATTCTCTATAAATGTAGCAAATCTTCTTTTGAGTGCAGGTCTGCTTTAATGCCAATCTCTGGGGGAAAATAAAAAATCCCTTGGGGCTGCCCAAGGGTTGCAAGGGTTCAATGATTGTTTAAGTCCTGGATATCAAAAAAAAAAATGTTTTATTTACCTGATCCCCAGCAGACGGTGCTCCCCTAAACTCTGATGGTGGATTGTCCCTCTTTGTCCCAACGTCCAATGAAGGGCTACGCTTTCTGCATTGTACTTGATGATGCCAAAGGACCGGTGACCTTCAGAATGTAGGGAAATAGAGGCTGTCAAGCAGCGTATAGGGAGCCTGTGGGAGCAAAGGACCAAGTGATTAAAGAGTTTTTTTTCCTGGTAACCCTTGTAGTGTGGGAACAGCCCCACCACAAGGAGGGGGTTTTATTTTCCCTGGAGTTCAGCTTTAAGGCCCCAGAAAGTGCACCTTGGGCATAACAAAGGATCCTCTCAGTCAATATTATCAAATGCAATTTTATCTTGCCGTAAACAGTATTGAGCATTCCTTAAGTGCCATTGCTTGTTGAATCAAACCATAGTCTTGCTTACCCCACCCCGATCCAGACATATTACAATCCAGGAGACCTTCCCTAAGCCTGTTAGTGTCAAGCAAGGGTCTTCTTTAAATATTTTCATAGATCGTCCTAGCTGATATCCGGGACTACAGTGTTCATTAATCTCACCGGTCAATACATGACACCTCTGTGCCAGGCATCGAACACAGGTAAAATAGCATTATCTGAAAACATAAATATTGATTCATGCAGAAGCAATTTGTAATAGTGCATGTCAGGCAGCTCAATATGTCTCTAACCCCTTGTTTTATTTCAGTAAGTACATGACAGTTACTGCTAGGGTGATCCTGCACAGCTGCATTCTGGGAAAAGGGGCAGGCGTCATGGCTCCCAGAGTCGCCTTTTGTTTGGGTTGGTGAAATACGGCGTGTTTGGACGGAGGATGAGGATTTCTCAGAAATACTTGTATAAGTGACCTAACTGTAAATGGATCATTGTGGCTAGGAAGAACCACCGCGGCATTGTGTCTCTGTCATTCACAATCTTCAGCAAGCGATGAAGAGACTGAAAACTGATTGTGTCTGTGCTCCTGAAATGTATTTCTTTATTCTTTCACACACAAGCAACAAAAAAAAGTAGACAAACTTTATATGGCTAAAAGTTTTGGTCACCTGACCATCACACCTATTTGAGCTTGCTGGACATCTTATTTCAAAAACCATTTCATAGCATAATTATGTCCCCCTTTGCGGTAAAACAGACCCCACTCTTCTTGGAAGGCATTCCATAAAAGTTTGAAGAGTGTCTGGAGGAGCCAAAAGAACATTTGTGAGGTCAAGTACTGATGTTGGACGAGAACACCTGGCTCACATTTGGTGTTCTGATTCATGTCAAAGGCTTTCAGTAGGGTTGTGGTCATTTCTGAGGTCAGGTACTGGTGTTGGATGAGAAGACCTGGCACACATTTGGCATTCTGATTCATTCCAAAGTTCTTCAGTAGGGTTTTGGTTATTTGTTAGGTCAGGTACTGGTGTTGGATGAGAAGACCTGGCTCACAATCTTCATTCCACAGGTGCTCAGTAGGGTTGAGGTTAGAGCTCTGTTTTCGAGTTTCTCCTCACTTGAGCACTTGAGTTCCTCCACACCATATTCCTCACAATATTCATTTGTGTCCATTCAGCCAAAAGAACATTTGTGAGGTAAGATACTGATCTTGGAGGAAAAGGCCTGGCTTACATTTGGTGTTCCATGTAGTTTGAAAGGTGTTCAGTAGGTTTGGGGTCATTTGTGAAGTCAGGTACTGGTTTTAGATTAAATGACCTGGCTCACAATCAGAATTCCAATTCATTCCAAAGATGCTCAGTAGGGTTGGGGCCATTTTTGAGGTCAGGTACTGCCATTGGATGAGAAGCCCCCATTTCAATTTATTCCAAATGTTCTCAGTAGGGTTGAGGTCAGAGCTCTGTGCAGGACACTTGGGTTCCTCCGCACCAAATTCATCAAACCATGTCTTTATGAAGCTGGCTTCACGCACAGGGACACAATTATGCTACAACAGTAAAGGGTCTTCCAAAAACTGTTCCCTCAAGATTGGAAGTGCTCAATTGTCTAAAATGTCTTTGTTTGTTGTAGCATTCATAGTACCCTTCAATGGACACACCTGAACCCAATTATTTGGAGGGGTGTTCTCATGCGCTTGTTCATATATGTACTGTAGGTGTGACAGCCAGGTGTCCATTAAATATTAAAGTGTTTGTTAAGCTACTTTATAAAAAGTTCCCATCTGCTCTGTATTATAACATGAAGTTGCCCTGTGTCTGTGTTATAATATATATATATATATATATATATATATATATATATATATACACTCCTCTGTATAGATAACACACCTAGTGGGTCACAGACACAATATAGTCTTTATAAGAATAGATATATCTGTTGTGTCATACCAAGACAGAGAGGTCGACTACAGTCGTCGTCACGAGTCGGGGAGGGAGTCCTGAAGACTCGACTCTCTCTTTTCGACTTTTTACTGTTGACTAGGATCATTCTTCCACACAATAGATATGTCTCCTCACATATATATATATATATATATATATATATATATATATATATTATGTCTCCTCACATATATATATATATATATATATATATATATATATATATAT
>BLSH010378576.1:182415-208015 GCA_018402905.1 Glandirana rugosa | reverse complement strand
AGAAGGGACTTGTAGTTTCGACACCAGGAAGAAGTTCAAATGGACCCCACATATAATTTGTGTGTATCCATATTAATTATATCAATTTCACAAACCATTGGGGTTTTTTTAAACGAGGACAGAGAAATTACACGTTAATCGATCGTACCACGATGACGAAAAATGTAATAGGGAGACATAGGGGATTTTATGGACAAACTATTACGGTCCAGTACTGAAGGAGGGACTCACGACAGAGGGGGACATATGTCCCTCACGTCTTAATAATCCGTTCAACATAAAAACTCCTTATTAAAATAATAACTTGTTGTTGGTACAAGAGTTACTAAGGTTTTTGAGTAATTATAGTTTCGACTTATAAAAACCTTCATCAAAAATCAAACAAAAATCAACATCGATAAAATCCTCCTATAGACACACACGTCCACTGATAATGACACGTATGAATAATCCGTTGAATTGTTGATATTAATGAGTTTTTGGAATCATTGAGAACATGGTTGTTGTTCAATAATAAAATTATTCCTCAAAAATACAACTTGCCTAATAATTCTGCACTCCCTGTATACAGGGGGAGACAGCACTCAGGGAGGAAGTCATGACCTGGCATTATCAAACAGGTATTTTAGGGGATACAGAGGGATAATGTAAAAAGCAGTAGCACCATGCTAGCTAATTGCACATTAAAGAGACAGGAGCAAATTTTTTTGGGGTTACCAAACACTTTAACTATATTAATTATACCTATGTGTGTTTAATATACACCCCAGGTAAACTTGAAGAAGGACCACAGCTTTGATGTTCAGGGAAGAAATCCAGGACACCAGTCCACTCTATGATCTGTTTGATATACGCGGACAGGATTTTCAATATAAAGCTAAGATCAAGAACAAAGGGACATGACCTCAAACTAACTGGAGGAATGTTAAAAACTAACATTAGCAAGTATAATGTACCGCAAGAGTAGTCAATGCTTGGAACAGATCTGTAGTTATATCTATACCATCAATACAAAAAAGGTTAAAAAAAAATTAAAAAATGAGCAGACCCGATGAACCACTTGGTCTTTTTCTGCCATCAACCTTGAGACACCCAAGTATGGATTAATGTAGAAAGTGTCCCTAAAACCTGTCTTCTAAAGGAAAAAAAGCATTAGAGCAACAATTGTCATGTTTAACAGACCCTGATCAGACTGTAGTATAGCACTACCCCCAAAAAGCCGCTATTACCGTACACAGGTTATTTTTCTAATCAGTACAAGGCAGCCAGGCACAAAGCTGTCATCCATCCACTTCAGCTCAGTAAATAGTTCAGGGGTATCTGTTTGTAAATGTATTGCTGGTAGAACCTGTGAGGAGATCTGGGAGTGATTCAGGATACCCCAAACAGATTGCTAAGGGAGGACACTTCTATCTTGATAGAAACGCTAGTAATTACCAAGGGAATGACAATCAGCTAGTGTAGTCTATATGTGCACAACTGAGGACCATGCGCCATAAATGTAACACCAGTTGTGGAAGACTGAGATAGTCCACGTTTCATGGCCTGAGACCAAGAAAACTCCAGCTTAAAGTGTCATTAAACCCACATCATAAAAAACTATCAATAAATGGTGTATTACATGTTGTTCATACTCACTCACTCACTATGAGATTTGTTTTCTGTATTTTGCAAAAAATCTGGTTGGCCCTGCTGTTTCCTATTTTTTTTTAAATATTTTTTTATTGAGAAGTAATTGTATTGACAGGTACACTTAAAGACAATGAATTTTCTCAGTTGATAACAATTATTAAGAGAGGGTATACGGTACCCAATATTAAACATCATGAACGGTACAATGCTCTTCCGTACAAAATAAGAAATATACATGGTATATTATAAGGAGTGTGAGTTATGGGGATAAGAGATAGCAATTAAAGCAAGAAAAGTAGTAGCGGGTCAGTTCTGAGAAAGGTATTTTTCTAACCTATAATATTTATAGTCCCAAAAGCATCAGAAGAATGGCCCAGATGGCACTTCTCAGTCCCAGTGGCTCTGGGGTTTGACAACCAATATTGCCAGCGCACGTAAAATTTGTCAGTTGTCATTTGTGTTTTGGCAAGCAAGAACTCCATCGGTAAGTTATCATTAAGTATAGCAATGGTGCTACCAATTTTAGGTGCATCCAATTGTTTCCTGGAGCGGCCAATAGGGAATCGGGTGGCAATTAATACATGTGTAACTATAGGGTGATATTTCAAAGGCCACTGAGACAAGTCTAGGCCGAAAAGTGCCATCTGGGGGGTCAGCCTGCAAGGGGTATTGGTAATGTCCTGGATAAGGGCAGCTGTATCCACCCAAAATGTGGCTATACCTAGACAGCCCCACCATATATGGAACAAGTGGTCATCCAAGTCACAGTTTCTCCAGCATTTGCGGGAATGAGACGGAAACATCGGTGCAAGCTTCATAGGGGTGTAGTACCAGCGGTGCAGTATTTTCATGAGAGATGTTCTTGGAAAACTTTGTGGGGGCACTGAGTGCCCTATACCAGATGAGGGGAGAGGCTTGAGTTTGTAGTGTGGCTTCCCACTGTATTAAAGTTGGGGGTGTTCTTCCTGTTTAGGCTTATGGAGTAATATAGGCAGGATATTCCCCGAGCCTTACCATCATTCCAGGTAAAAAAGTTCATGATATCTTTGATCATAGTGCTGAGAGACGTTGGTATAGTAGTGAGAATATGGCAGAGTCTTAGATACACATAGAAACCTTAGTGAGAATGTTGAATCGTTCCTTTAGTTGGTGTAAAGACACAAGTTGGCTTCGATGCAATAAGTCCCCAATCTTTCTGAGGCCCATTAAGTCCATTTATGCAGGGGTAGATCCGGTGATAGCAGTGTTAGGGCCGATATTGGAAGGAGAATTGATTTCCAGGTGAAGATTTTTTAGTTGATTGTTGGTAGGAAAGAACGATTCGGGAAATGGCCAATCCAGATAGAAGCCAGAATCAATGAGGGATTTTGAGCTAAGGCAGTAGCTTCGATTAGAGTTCAAGGGAAATGTGAATCCATGTTCCAAAGCTTCTTGGTTTGATCTAGAATGATTGCTTTATAATACGTTTTCAGATCAGGGACTCCTGCGTAGGCCTTAGGATTATAAAGTAGTGAAGACTTAAAACGAGGTTTGCAGGTTGCCCATTTAAAGTTGTTGATAATTTTTTGAAGCCTAGCAATATCCATTTGTAAAATTGGTAATGGCAAAGTCCTAAAGAGGTATAATACATGTGGCAGTAAAAACATCTTGTACAAGGCTATTTGACCTGCTCAAGAGGCTCTGACCGAAAAGGAGTGTTTTGGCTATATCATGTAATTTCTGCTCCAGAGAGTTGATATTAGTGCGAAGAAGTGTAGCAGAGGGTGAGATTAGCTGAATGGCTAAGTAAGTCATAGATGAGTTGGGGGCCCAGGAAAAGGAGGAAGAAGACATAATATCAGTCTTCAATTGGGGAGAAATGGATACACCCAGCATAGCCGACGTAGAGTGGTTCAGATTGTACATGGATACCTGGCTGAATTGTTGCAGAAGTTCACATAATGGGAGGGGGGGGGAGTTCAAGGGGTCTGAAAGCCAGATAATTATATTGTCTGCCTAAAGGCCAATCTTCTGAGAGCATTGGCACACTCTTAACCCATCTATACCTGGGTTTGATCTGATGGGTTGAGCCAGGGGCGTAACGATAGGGGTTGCAGGGGTTGCAATTGCAACCGGGCCCCATGGTCCAGGGGGCCCATGTGCCTCCCTTGTACACCTGAATAGGAGGGATGGCGGGGTGGCATTTAAAGGACCCAATCTCCTCCATTTTCCTCTATCCAGTTTACGTGTCTTCTGCTGTTCCCAGGGCCCCTGTGTGCTTCCCTGGTCCCCCTGGGGCCTGCTGCAGAACTTGTGAAAGGGCCCCACTGCAGTACCGTAATAAAGGGACCCACGATAGGAGTAAAGGGCCCCAGGATGAGTGGGAAGAGGGAAGGGCCCTGGCCAGGGGTCAGGGGGCCCTTCATAATTTCTTGCACCGGGGCCCTGAAGGTTCTAGTTACGCCTCTGGGTTGAGCTAATGGTTCAATTCCTAATGCAAACACTAGAGGGGACAGGGGGCATCCCTGACATGTCCTGTGTGTGATAGAAAAGGTCTATGAATCAGCGGGTACCATCTGAGGCCTGACGGAATGGAATAAAACCCACTTGATCTGGGTGGACAAGTTTGGAAATATAGGTAGCTAGGCGGTTAGCTAACAATTTTGTGTATAATTTAAGGCCGGTGTTGAGCAATGATATCGGATGATAATTGGCAGGATCATGGGTGGGTTTGCCTGGTTTGTGAATAGTGGTTATCACAGCTTCAAGGTTTTCTATAGGGATTACTCCAATAGATAGAAACAAGTTAAACGTGTCGGCTAGATGGGGAGCTAATTGATCTGCATACATCTTATAGCAATCGTTGACAAAACCATCTGGTCCTGGGGCCTTATGAAGTGGAAGACCTCTAATGGCTGTGAGGACCTCCTGGGTGGAAAATGAAGCAGATAGTGATGTCCATTGGGAAGGAGAGATTGCTGGCAGGCAGGGGCGTTGCTAGGGGGTGGCTATTGGGGCTATAGCCCCGAGTCTGGGGCCCATAGCCCCGAGTCTCTTAACGGGTGGGTGCAGTTCTGCAATTAGCAGGTATGTCTCAATCCGGAACGCAGAAGGCAGGGGCAGACTGAGCCGCTGTAGCGCTGGCTCTGGCGCCGCCCTCACCTACACCTGACTCTAATCCTGGTCACTGGTTGCTAGAGTCGCCTAGTGTCTAGCAACCAGTGACGTCACAGCCACGACTCCTTCCCTGCCCAGCATTCAAAGCGGACGATCTCTGGGGACCCTGATGTAAGTGGGGGGCTCTCTGGGGACCCTGATGTAAGGGGGATCCGCACTCAGATATGTAACAATATTTATATTTATACATATATATATATATATACTCAAGCATATGACTTTCTTTACTTCGCTGCTATGGGCTCTAGCCCCAGATCTTTTGGAGACCTAGCAACTCCCCTGCTGGCAGGTTATGCGGTGCAATAAAATCTCAAATTAATTGCTGGGTGATATGGGGCTCAGTTGGGGATTGAGAAAGATTGTATAGTTTAGAATAAAAAGAGCTGAAGCTGTTGGCTATATCTTTTAGATTTGTTCATTTATGTCCCTGAAGGAATGGTATTCTAGACTGGGCGGCTCTACATTTGTACTACTGTGCCACTAATTTCCCTGCCTTATTCTCCTGTGAGTACCATGTGAGTTGTAGGCGTCTCAGGTAATAGTCATGGCTTTTTCGGAGGCGAGAACTGAGGTCATTGCTCAGTTTATTTAGCTGATTAGAGTATGATTGGGAGGGTGTTTGCTTATTTAGGGTTTCTAGTGTCCTAATTTGTGCAATAAGAGAATCAGGGATTTGGGTTCTTTTTTTCTTCCCCCGGGCCCCAAGCTTCAACGATATCCCTCTCATGACAGACTTGTGAGCATTCCATAGCACGGAATGGTTGCTAACAGTTCCAGAATTAAAGGTAAAGAAAGCAGAAATCTCAGATTGGGCCTGTTCCCTTGTCTCCTTAGCACTTAGTATTGCTGGCTTCATACGCCACATAGTGCATCTGGATATAGAAGCAGATAGAGCAATGGTGATTGATACTGGTGCATGATCGGACCATGTTATAAGTCCAATCTTAGATCTTGTAGTTTTCTGTAACAGTGCTGGAGGTCAGGAACAGGTCAATCCTCAAGTATGATCTTTGGGTATTAGAATAGAAGGAATAGTCCCTCTCAGTACCGTGCTGACACCTCCAGGGATCGTACCAGTCTTCATGGGAGATTAGAGAGGATAGGGCAGTGGATTTCCTACATTTAGTGTTGGAGGTGTCCATTTGTGGGTCTATAATTTTGTTGAAATCGCCACAGATTATAATTTGTTCTTTGGGGTAGTGTTGTTGTTTTTGGAGGATCTTCCTGTAAAAGGATTTTTGATGATCATTTGGGGCATAAATGTTTGCATGGGTGGTTGTTGAAAGTAACTGAAAGGATCAGGTACCTTCCTGTAGGGTCTTGATCTTTGTTGGTGGGAGTAGTTAACTCAGGAACAAGCTTGGGGAATAGCTGATGTAAATATGGCACTATTCCAGGAGTATCAAGAGATTTGGGGACCCCCTTATTTTAATATTATTTAGTCACGACCAATCTTCTAGGTCTGCAACTTTTAAGCGGGGCATGTGTATAGTATTAGCTTGTTCATCCTGAATATCCATGATAGCATTTGTGCGCCTTAGTAGCATCAGATAGGTGTTGTCCAATGTGATCGGTGTGCTCTTCTACTGAGCTGACCCTGTCTAGCAATTTATATTGAGATCCTCAGTTCCCTGTGTAAATCAGCCTGCAGGGAAAGGAGCATGGCTTTCAGTGAGTGCTCTGAGGCAGGGCCATCAGTAGTGAGATATGCCACTAATGGCTGTGAGGGAGAGCCATCTGTGTGGAACTACAGATCCCAGCGCCATATTGCTTTTTAATTGTTGGTTGTTTATCGGGTGATTGAATGTGTCAGCCAGCCTCTTACCTCTGTCCCCAGGGGATGTACCCTGCTCAGGGAGATGTTGCTCGGGGAGATGAAAGCTTCATGTCATCAGGAGTAGCTGCGGCTGAAGCTATTAATTCCGGTGGCCACTCCGAGTCTACTCGTTTCCGGCCGGCACCATTTTGGCTCCCATGCTGTGTGGGCTTCATGTAAAAATCGAAGTGCCGGCGGGGACCCATGGGCTCTAATATTTTTCTGGGACATAATCAGGTGGGCGCCCAGTGTTTGTCTCTCCGTTTTGGAGGGTGAATGGCTAAATTGCAGTGGCTGGAATGGCTTGTTTGTGGCGTGGTGGAACGGAGCTGGGATTTCAAGCAGCCATCTTCAGTAGCGGCCAGGCCACGCCCCGGACCTGCTGTTTTCTATCTCCACCTTCTGTTCATGTCCCCAATTCAGCTAGTGATTTTGCAGCTGTGGTGGCAGCTCTGCACAGTTTTCAGTGAGTTTCTATGCTGAGCGTTTCCGTCCTATCACATCTGAGCAGCCCATGTGACTATAGAGTCACTCATGTGGGTGTATACACAGTGGTAAATGACAGCCCACACCCTCCCTCCTTCTCCATGCCCACTAACTAGCTAAACACAATGGGGGTGGGATATTACATGTAGATTAATGGAGGCTTCACCTCCCTCTCATTCTAATACACAGGCTGGAGGGGTGTGACATGGCCTGTGACTAGCAGAAATCCACCCACACCATGTTATTGCCAAAAAATAATAAAGATTTAATTTCAAATATATATTTGTATGAAAATTTAAAACAATTTATTGATATTAATCATTTATTTTTACTCCGTATCCCAAAGGCTGTTACTTTTTTGTTTTATGTTTTAAACATGTGACCAGCAGTATAACACTAGAAGATCCTCCTGCTTATGTTTCCCTGCAGACAGGCTGGGAGAGAGCTGGGTCATACGATAGCTGTATATTGATTAGGAAAAAGGTACTTAGACTTTTTTTTATTAAAATAATTGCTGTGCCATCATACAGAAATAGAAGGGACACTATAAATGAAACTGTGTGTGTTTAGTATCACTTTAAGGCAGAAATAGAAGGGACAATATAAATGAAACTGTGTGTGTTTAGTATCACTTTAAGGCACTTTGAGGCATTACCCATGGGGTCCCAAAGCATACACAGTCTATAGGCACAACCTATCCTATCCTAGTCCAGCGTCCAGCCCAAGAGTGTTTCAGGGCAAGCAGCCCCTAGAGCTCACAGATCCATTCCCACACAGGGAAAAAACCCTCTCCTCTGTACTCCAGACTATTTAACTGGAACCCATCCACCATCTGGGCACACCTCTCCAGGGATTGGATAGGCCCTACAACATATTTAGACTGGGTGTTTGAATCCTCCCACTCTAATCTCCAGAAGCTTCTCCTAGAGTCATGGGGAGGTAATCAAATTCCCAGCCTGTGGAGCCTTGAGCAGACCAAACTAAACAATTCTGTCCAATACTAAATTTACTTCTCAGTCTCTGTAGGAGGGCGCTGTATCAGCATCTGTACTCACATGCTTAGTTGAGGAGAAAATCAGTTTGAATGAAGAGTTTCCAGCATGGAGGACCTTTTGACATTATAGTTCAAGCCCACCTGCAAAAAATAAAAAAAGTTATGGTCACACAATGGTCTTATTCTCAAAATGTTGTTATGATATTGAAAAATAACATCATGATACAAGTGTCACATATTAACATATTGGGATTCATTTTTGGCACAAAAAAAGTAATGCCTATCCTATCATAAGCTTAGAAAAAAATCATTTTTATTCCCCCCGCTACTTAACTGAACACGACATCTCTATAAATTCTTGTTATGACAAATGTAAGAGATAATCATTTAAATTGCATTTAATTTACAGTAGAGTAATAGCAGAAACCACTTTTGTGGTTCCTAAGAGTACAAAGTAATGAATACAGAATTATTTAAAGTAGAGAAGGAGATAGATTGAAATTAGAGTGACTCTTGCCCAAAGCACCATCATTTTTTTTTTGTTCTTAACATGAAAGGTGAAAGAGGATTAAAGATGATGAAACTATAATTTCGGGTGTTTTTGGAAGGAAGATGACTCCTGGCTGCATTTTAAGTAAATTTGGTGCTTTGAAAGGGTTTTAAAGGGAATGTCAAGATAGCCCTTGCAATGAGGCGACTTGAACAGGACACAATGCATCAAGGTGCCAGGTTGAGTGAGGTCGGCCTTCTCTTATCTTATTTAATTGGTTTTAACAGCATTCACCTGTAGTTGCCTTGTATTGCCTGGTTCTTCTGAACAAGTCAAATTCAGGTACTTACATTGCTTGCATTTAAAAATGTGTAGTCAATCCTACGGAGCCGCTAGTTCAAGGAATCCTCTACTAGTATCAACTGTGTTGAAATGTCTACCACTTTGACCCAATTAAATTTTACACAGTTTCAGGTTGGGCACTAACCCTGTCTCACAGCTGATGTGTGAAACCATATATATATATAGGGTAGAAACCTGTAGACCTTGACCATATAACAGGCAACAGAACTGATAGAATATAAAACTAGTCAGTAGGTAGAACAGAGTAGTACACTGTATACAATTAAGGGTAGATTTATACAAAACCACAAATGTGCAATAACCGGAGATGGTACTTGGGCTTATTTTTTCACTATACCCAAATCAGCTTAAACAGTAACAGGATCACCGAAGGCGCTGTAAAGGAGCAGTTTAAACAGTGGATGAGTTTAAAACCCCGAAGCTACACTGCCCACTAGTGCACTGGGGTTCCCATGCTAGGTCCAACTTTGCCTACAGGACTTCTTCAGGCCTAACAACACCAAATAGGTCACAGATGGTGAAATTTAGGAAAATTGAAGAAGATAGAAGCAGCAGTCTCTGGATTCTTCTGTCGGCTATTCTTGGGCCCTTTAACGGTGGTGCGCTAATGGGGTTGATTAGAAGGCACAGCCTGCATTCAGTTTCAATAAGAACTAGGTGCATGAGTGATTTTCAGTGGCCAATTACGAAGCAGGTAAACAAGGAAAGGGGAGGTAAAGAATCCAGTAAAAGATCAGTTCAAAAATAGTAATCCTCAATGGATGCTAGGTTGTCAGTCTATGATGGGCATTAACCCAAGAAGTAAGAGAGTGGCTATGTTAGGCAGTTAAGAGGCTCAGTTCCTGCCATACAGTGTATGGGTTACAAACCTCCTCACCAGTCCTGTGCTTTGGATGACGATGGCAGAGAGGCCCCTCATAATTCAATGAACCTGCTTGCTTCCTCTGTGAAGAATTAAATAATTGTTTAATATAATGATGAATGATATTTCAGGCTGTAGAGTGCTACTTTAGGTTTTGTTTTGAAGCTGTTTGTTGTAAGCATATTTGAGAAAGTTATAAAGTAAGAGTGAAACTTAAATGAGGAACTTATAAATTCAAGAAAAGCCTAGCAGTGAGACAAACAGAGGATATTGTCTAATGGAAAATTTTAGCTTAAGTCATGAATAGTTAATATGTTATAATATGTGTATCATTATGATTGGTTAAAGGGATTATGTCATCTAATGCACTTATCATACTATGCATTATATTTGTATCTGATTGGTGGGCAGAAATGTTCCCTCCCACATGTCTTTTGAATACTAAACATGATGAACCGAGCCCAATAAACAAGTCTCTGTTTTGTATGATCTAGTGTGTGTGGTCTGAATAAGCAGGACTTCCGGAGCCCTGAAGTCAAGGTAAGGTGACGGGAAGGCTGACGGTAGAATTTAACCCCTACACTCTGGAGTGTGCTTTGCAGGGAAACAAAATCCAGCACATCCCTGCTGACAGGACAGAGCTCTGCCTTGTTTACAGAGCTCTTTGTTCTGTCATCCATCCATTTGCCAGCAGCTGCTGATCGGCTATTCCTGTGACTAATCACAGCAGAGGCGGCGCACCCCCTACCTGAAAGTGCCGAATCACATACTAGGTACGTGATCCGGCACAGGATAGCCACCTTGCGGATATATATATATATACACACACACTATATTACCAAAAGTATTGGGCCTCCTACCTACACACACATGAACTTTAATGGCATCCCAGTCTTAGTCCATGGGGTTCAATATTGAGTTGGCCCACCCTATGCAGCTATAACAGCTTCAACTCTTCTGAAAAGGCTGTCCACAAGGTTTAGGAGTGTCTATGGGAATGTTTGACCATTCTTCCAGAAGCGCATTTGTGAGGTCAGGTACTGATGTTGGTCGAAAAGGCCTGGCTCGCAGTCTCCACTCTAATTCATTCCAAAGGGCTTGAGGTCAGGACTCTGTGCAGGCCAGTCAAGTTCCTCCCCAAACTCGCTCATCCATGTCTTTATGGACGTTGCTTTGTGCATTGGTGCGCAGTCATGTTGGAACAGGAAGGGGCCATCCCCAAACTGTTCCCACAACGTTGGGAGCATGAAATTGTTCAAAATGCCTTGGTATGCTGACACCTTAAGAGTTCCCTTCACTGGAACGAAGGGGCCAAGCCCAACCCCTGAAAAACAACCCCACACCATAATCCCCCCTCCACCAAATGATTTTGACCAGTGCACAAAGCAACGTCCATAAAGACATGGAGGAGCGAGTTTGGGGTGGAGGAACTTGACTGTCCTGACCTCAAACCAATAGAACAACTTTGGGATGAATTAGAGCGGAGACTGTGAGCCAGGCCTTCTCATCCAACATCAGTGCCTGACCTCACAAATGCACATCTGGAAGAATGGTCAAACATTCCCATAGACACTCCTAAACCTTGTGGACAGCCTTCCCAGAAGAGTTGAAGCTGTTATAGCTGCAAAGGGTGGGCCAACTCAGTATTGAACCCTACGGACTAAGACTGGAATGCCATTAAAGTTCATGTACGTGTAAAGGCAGTCCCAATACTTTTGGTAATATAGTGTTTGTATATACAGTATCTCACAAAAGTGAGTACACCCCTCACATTTTATTCTATCTTTTCATGTGACAACACTGAAGAAATGACACTTTGCTACAATGTAAAGTAGTGAGTGTACAGCTTGTATAACAGTGTAAATTTGCTGTCCCCTCAAAATAACTCAACACACAGCCATTAATGTCTAAACCGCTGGCAACAAAAGTAAGTACACCCCTAAGTGAAAATGTCCAAATTGGGCCCAATTAGCCATTTTCCCTCCCCGGTGTCATGTGACTAGTTAGTGTTACAAGGTCTCAGGTGTGAATGGGGAGCAGGTGTATTAAATTTGGTGTTATCGCTCGCATTCTCTCATACTGGTCACTGGAAGTTCAACATGGCACCTCATGGCAAAATAACTCTCTGAGGATCTGAAGAAAAGAATTCTTGCCCTACATAAAGATGGCCCAAGCTTCAACACCCTGAAATTGAGCTGCAGCACGGTGGCCAAGACCATACAGCGGTTTAATAGGACAGGTTGCACTCAGAACAGGCCTCGCCATCGTCGACTAAAGCAGTTGAGTGCACATGCTCAGCGTCATATCTAGAGGTTGTCTTTAGGAAATAGACGTATGAGTGCTGCCAACATTGCTACAGAGGTTCAAGGGGTGGGGGTCAGCCCGTCAGTGCTCAGACCATACACCACACACTGCATCAAATTGGTCTGCATGGCTGTCTTCCCAGAAGGAAGCCTCTTTTAAAGATGATGCACAAGAAAGCCCGCAAATAGTTTGCTGAAGACAAACAGACTAAGGACATGGATTACTGAAATTGTTGCCCTACATAAAGATGGCCCAGGCTTCAAGACCCTGAAACTGAGCTGCAGCACGGTGGCCAAGACCATACAGCGGTTTAATAGGACAGGTTGCACTCAGAACAGGCCTCGCCATGGTCGACTAAAGCAGTTGAGTGCACATGCTCAGCGTCATATCCAGAGGCTGTCTTTGGGAAATAGACGTATGAGTGCTGCCAACATTGCTACAGAGGTTCAAGGGGTGGGAGTCAGCCCGTCAGTGCTCAGACCATAAGCCACACACTGCATCAAATTAGTCTGCATGGCTGTCTTCCCAGAAGGAAGCCTCTTTTAAAGATGATGCACAAGAAAGCCTGCAAACAGTTTGCTGAAGACAAGCAGACTAAGGACATGGATACTGGAACCATGTCCTGTGGTCGGATGAGACCAAGATAAACTTATTTGGTTCAGATGGTGTGGCGGCAACCAGGTGAGGAGTATTTTGAGGGGGCAGCAAATTTACACTGTTATACAAGCTGTACACTCACTACTTTACATTGTAGCAAAGTGTCATTTCTTCAGTGTTGTCACATGAAAAGATAGAATAAAATATTTACAAAAATGTGAGGGGTGTACTCACTTTTGTGAGATACTGTACATCTATATATATATATATATATACAGTATATATATAAAACAGCAGATATATACTGTATACATGGCGTTATGCGGTCAGCATGTGGTTGTAGCGCAGTACTGAATATCAAAACATGCCCTGGTCATGAAGGGGGTAAAACCTTCTGGAGGTCAAGAGGTTAAGTCCTGGCAACAATGGTAATCAGGACAGTTAAAGAAGGTGAATCTGCCAAAGAGAGACACACACAGCAATAAACACCTAACAGGGTCTCTAACCCTTCCTTACTCTATCCAAAACTAAAATCAAAAGTTTTGGTTTTAGATCCCCATCAAGACACCAAGTACAATTCTCCTTGTTATATAGGTTAGTGATATGTATATAAGCCCCTGCATAAAAACCACAACATAAAAGAAATGCCATATTTTTTAAACGGCGGCAACAAAATATAAAATACGACCCGTCCCCGGCATATGTTTAATAGTTTCTGAATTTAAGAAAGCAAAATATCATTTCAGCCAGGCGAGTATAATACTTTTTGGGAATAAATCACGCAGCATTTTCATGGCAGACATATAATTTTATGATTTTTATGACTATCATACAGATCCCTCTCATGTTTTATGGGTTCACTTACTTTTATTGGATTTTATAGAATCATTTGCCTGAAAAAAAAAAGGGACTCTGGAACATTACGGATCATTGTACCCTCTCCTGAGACTAAATAAAGTGGCGTGTAGAGTGGGTGGCACGGCGGAGCCCGTCTTAAATTAAATTTTAACATATGCTATGCCAGAGGTTGTGATGGGGGCTGTTAAGGTTTCCTTTGTTCAATTGATTGTTTCTTCGGTACAATGGACACCGATGTTGAAACAATACTTAAAGCGGTAGTAAACCAAATGGCTGCATGCGTTTTCTTTTTTAAAGCGGTATTAACCACAAAAACAAACATTTATTATATTGCAGCTTACCAATTCTTACATGTGATGGCTGCATTCGTTTTCCTTTTAAGCTTTCTTTCTTCTATTTTCATCTGCTGATCTGGCCAGTACGTCTCATATTTTCCAAAATACCAAACGCTCTTCCAGATGTATCAGTTTATAATTATTAAGGCAAACCATTTACCACTGACAAGGGTGCTTAGAATGATCAGCATTTAATGATTTATGTGTAGCGCCCTCTAGTGCACATATGTTGAACACAAGGCCTGCCAAATGCAGCCAAACACGCATGCCCTCGCACCCAGTTTTGCAGCCGGAACGAGGTGGAACTCCATTCTGCCACCTCCTTTTCTCACTCTCTGCTCCCACTTGTAAACACAGAAGTCCTCTGTGTTTACAAGGGACAGCTTTGCTCTCAGCAGCTCCTGGATCTAACAAATCCCTGTATTCACTCACAGTGAGGCCAGGTCTCTAGAATCTGAGAGGGGGAGGGTTGGGGATGCGGTTGCACACTGTGCATAAAGCACCCCTAAACCCTGCACTACACAGCACACTCCTGAACCCTGCACACTGTGTGTAATGCACTCCTGAACTGTGCTCTCTGTACATAGCATAACTTGAACTCTGCACTCTGTACGTAGCATAACCAGAACTCTGCACTCTGTACACAGCACACTCCTGAACCCTGCACTCTGTACACAGCATACTCCTGAACTCTGCACTCTGTACACAGCGCACTCCTAAACTCTGCACTCTACACAGCGCACTCCTGAGCCCTGCACTCTGTGTGTGACACACTCCTGAATTCTGCACTCTGTACACAGTGCACTCCTTAACCCTGCACTCTACACAGTGCACTCCTGAACCCTGCACTTTGTGTGTGACACACTCCTGATCTCTGCACTCTGTACGTAGCATAACCTGAACTGTTTTCTATTTGCAACGCACTCCTGAACTCTTCCCTCTGTATGCAGCGTAATCCTGAACCCTTCACTCTGTACATAGCATACACCCCAGATACAACTGGCTCTTTGAGGGCAACCATACTGCTGATGCAGCCCATGGTGTAACTGAATTTGATACTCCTGCTCTAGCGTGTGCTACTAGTGTTGAGAGTAGGAAACAAATATATTCTGGCCTTGAATAACCCGAGTCATTGAATTGAGTCTTTTTTATTAGAGGCCAGGGCTGGGTGACTCATCCTGGCAGCTCTTTGGTGCCTCCTCCTGCTGTCTGGAAGGTTGGAGAACCTTCTAGAACTAGATGGCGGGGATGCCATGAATATTTATGGGGCCTTAGCCAATCCTCAGATGTGGGCTGGCAGGGGGCTGAGACAACCCCATAAATAGACACAGGCTATTCCAGCAGGGGATTCTGTGGAAGATGGAGCAGCAGTGCTGAGCAGATGCTGTCGGTGGCTTTTGAGGGACCCCAACACAGGAGGCAGTGGAAGGATTCATGCCAGAGAAGCAGCGGGAAGGAGCAAGGAGAGACAGTTAGTAGATTGCAGGGAGAAGGCAAGGAGAGAGACTGCCATCTGCAGCAGACCTCTCTTGCCAAGTCTTCATATAACCTTGCCCTGGGTTACACATGCTCACTCCATGTGTGTGAGCCAGTTGGACAGGACTGGGGCAGAAAGTCAGTCAGGAGGACTGGGTGGAAGATCAGCCAGGCACGGTTGGTGGCAGCCAGGTGGGCTATCATTTTCTGCAAGCAAGTGGAGCTGGGATCAGTGGTCACAGGGAAGCAGAAGGAGAAATGTCATGCTGCTCACTCACTTTGCACTTCTTTGTCAAGGGACTGAGAGTTCCTGCCTGTAATGGGTCCTTGCTGAACAAGTAGCATCCTGCTGGTCCCCCCAGGAGTGAGCAGCGGGTGCTGTGCTGTGAAAACCACATTTGTGCAGAAGAAAGGAAGAAGAGGACTTTTTGTAAATAGGAAGGAAGCGCCTCTTTGTTCATAGTTCTGGATATTTTTCAATTTGGGCATCCCATAATTCCCTACTCCATCCAAGTTATCAATTCCAAATAAAACATCAAAAACAAGCTAAGGACTGTTTTCTGCGTTGGAGTGTATGAAGGAAATGCTATGTGACTGGCTGTGCAGCAGTGGGGACCCAGGACAATAGCGACTCCTACAGGTGTAGTGCTACATATGTAAAACCTTTATGCCAAAAGGAAAAAACTGTTTGCTGTAACTGATTATAAAGTGTTAGCTGGAGTTTGGCTTCAATTTGTTAGTGTATTTAAAATGTGTTAGTACATCTAACAATCCCCTCCCCCTAGACTGACAATGCTGCTGTCCAAATGTGTCCCCTGTGCTTCTTCATCTAGAGTGGGGGGCGCTCTAATGCAGGAGGTGTGTTACTGGCCAGATCACCAGGTGGAAACAGAGGGAAAAAAGCTTAAAAAAAGAAAACTAATACAGCCACCACATCTTATGATCTATAAGCTGCAATATATGACATTTTTGCTTTTGGGGTTTTTTTTTTTTGGGGGGGGGGTCTGTGGCCTTCATCTTTTTCTTCTTCCTAGCTGGGGGTCTCTCTTTGGGAGAGCCCTCATCTAGTACTTGGAGGACTGGCTTTTGCTGGTCTCTAAGGCTTGGAGTAAGCCTGGTGTCAGCTCCAACCATGGTGCTCCATAATCATTTAAAAAAGTGGTTAGTTACCTAATCTAGACTACTCCCTTGTTTGCCACCTGCCAAGACCCTTGCTTGGACCCTACTACTCTCTTGTTTGCCACATGCCAAAACCCTTGCCTGGACCTGACTACTCTCTCATTTGCTGCCTGCCAAGGACCCTGTCTGGACCTTACTACTCTCTCGCTTACAAAAACCCTTGCCTGGACCTGACTACTCCCTTGTTGGTTGCCTGACAAGACCCTTGGCTGGACCAGACTACTCTCTTGTTTGTCACATGCCAAAACCCTTGCCTGGACCTGACTACTCTCTTGTTTGCTGCCTGCCAAGACCCCTGTCTGGACCTTACTACTCTCCCGCCTATGAAAACCCTTGCCTGGACCTGACTACTCCCTTGTTGGTTGCCTGACAAGACCCTTGGCTGGACCAGACTACTCTCTCGCTTGCCACATGCCAAGACCCTTGCCTGAATCTGACTACTCTCTCATTTGCTGTCTGCCAAGACCCTCGTCTAGACCCGACTACTCCCTTGTTTGTCATCTGCAAAGACAAGACATGTGCGGTTCGTTTTGTTCCGAATTAAAATTCAGACTAATTTTCGTTTTTTGGAATTTCTGAATTACAATAGTAACAAATTTAAAGGAATCCAAAATAACAATAGTAAGAAATTCTAATTAAAATAATTTTTGAATACTTTTCGAACTCGAAAAGTTTTCAAATACGAATAGTTTTCAAATTCGAATTAAAAGTCCTTGAATTTGAATAGCTTTCAAATTTCCAAAGAGAACAAAATGGAATAGAAAATAAAGGAATAGAACAGAAAAAAAAAACCAATAGACTAGAAAATAATATAACAGAAAATGAAATAATAGAATAAAACAGAGCAAAACAGCTCCACCACTCCACCACATTATATTCTTTCATTTTCTGTTATATTCCCCTCTATTGTATTCTATCTTTTTCCATTCTGTTCCTCCATTTTTCACTCCACCCCATTCTCCTTGGAAATTGGAAAACTATTCGAAATTGAAAACTGTTCATATTCAAAAACGATTCAAGTTCAAATACGATTCAAATTTAAAAATGATTTGAATTGGAAAACGATTTGAATTCGAAAACTATTCAAAACTGATTTGAAAACTTTTCGAAACGATTTGAAAATGAATAAACAAAACAAATTCCAAAAACAAATTAAACGAATGAAACAAATCTAACTAAACAAATTTATGTAAATAACGAATCAAAACGACATTAAACGAAACAACATTTTTTTCGTTCTGCACATGTCTAGCAAAGACCCTTGCCTGTAACTGACTAATCTCTCATTTACCACATGCCAAGACCCTTGTCTGAATCTGACTACTCTCTTATTTGCCGCCTGCCAAGACCCTTGCCTGTACCTGACTACTCTCTTGTTTACCAAATGCCAAGACCCATGTCTGAATCTGACTACACTTTCATTTGCCATCTGCCAAGACCCTAGCCTGTACCTGACTACTTTCTTGCTTGCCACTTACCAAGACCCTTGCCTGAACCCAACAACTCTCTTGCCTGCCGCCTGCCAAGACCCTTGCCTGAACCCGACTACACCCCTGTTTGCTGCCTGCCAAGACCCTTGCCTGGACCCGACTACACCCTTGTTTGCTGCCTGCCAAGACCCTTGCCTGAACCCGACTACACCCTTGTTTGCTGCCTGCCAAGACCCTTGCCTGGACCTGACTATTGTCTTGCGGCCACATGCCAAGACCCTCGTCTGGACCTGACTACTCTCTAGTTTTCTGCCTGCCTTGTCTCCTGCCTGGACCTGACTATTCTACTGCCTGCTGTCTACAATCTTCACAACATAGCCATTCTGTTCCTGCTTTCGCCTTAGTGGGGCAATTCCTGAAGGCTGTGACCTGGTGACAGTTTACAATAAACCAGGACCCCTAGAGTCTCTGACCTATCTCCACCCTCAGGAGCTCTCTTAGACCCCATGTCTGTTTGGGTCCATGTCAACTGCCAGGGTAAGGTGATCAGATTGTTAAAATGAAATCTAGGGACTTTTTTGTTGGCAAATAGTAAACTATTGTATCATCATATTTATCTCAAATGATATATGCAGTGTATGTGCTATGTGTTTATGTAATGATTGTATGATATATACTTATTTCTAGAAAACATTTCATACCAGCCCCATAGCATTATTATACCAACCCAACCGCATAATGTCATTATTTTCTTGTTCATAAAAGGGAAAACCATGCATTTTAAAGAACATTTGAGGAGTGTATTATATTCACCAGTGCCCATCAATGCAGCCTCACCAGTACCCATCAATGCAGCCTGATCAGTGCCCATCAATGCAGCCTGTTCAGTACCCAGCAGCTCAGCCTGTTCAGTGCCCAGCAGCTCAGTCTGTTCAGTGCCCAGCAGCTCAGTCTGTTCAGTGCCCAGCAGCTCAGGCTGTTCAGTGCCCAGCAGCTCAGCCTGTTCAGTGCCCAGCAGCTCAGCCTGTTCAGTGCCCACCAATGCAGCCTGTTCAGTGCCCAGCAGCCTGTTCAGTGCTCACCAATGTAGCCTATGCAGTGCCCATCAGCCTGTTCAGTGCTCACCAATGTAGCCTATTCAGTGCCCACCAACACAGCCTGTTCAGTGCCCAGCAGCCTGTTCAATGCGCAACAATGCAACCTGTTCAGTGCCCAGCAGCCTGTTCAGTGCTCGCTAATGCAGCCTGTTCAGTGCCCATCAGCCTGTTCAGTGCTCACCAATGTAAACCAAACAAACAAAATTGTGGGACACCCCACGTAGGTCGGACGTTTCAAATGGGCACACCACAAGATAGCAGAGATTGATTTTGTTAAAAACAATTATATTTTATTTGTACATAAGAAAATACATATCCAACACAATATATATACATAAAGAAAAAGTGAAAAGTAAACGAACAAAGAAGCAAAAGGCGGGGGGTCCCCAAAGTGCCACGTGGTGCGGACCTCACGTAGGGTCGCCTCCAGTGATATGTTGAGGAGCCCCAACCAAAGCACACTATACAAATATATAAAATACTTGAGCCATAGTATGTTATACACAAACAAGGAGCCAACGCGTTTCGCTGTGAGCTTTCTCAGGACTCCAAAAATATGGCTGTCAGTTGCAGAGACAACTAGTCAAAAAGAAATAATATAATTAACATAACTCAAAAACAGTAAAAATAGATACAATATATGTAGTGGAAATTCATTTTAACAGTTTAGTAGTTCTTATATCATTTATAATACATGTACAGTATATAGGCGCTTACATATAACTCCACATGGCTCAGGACGGCAATCAGGGGGGCGAGCATAGGGGTTTATCAAGATCCAGACTTGAAGGGGTTATCTATCAAAGGTAGGAAAATGTTGTAAATAATAGGTATTTAGAGGTTTGGAAGGGATCAGTGATCAAATATGTAAATACAAAGGCCTCCTTTACCTTCTAACCTGCTCACCAATGTAGCTTATTCAGTGCCCATCAGCCTGTTCAGTGCTCACCAATGTAGCCTATTCAGTGTCCACCAACACAACCTGTTCAGTGCCCAGCAGCCTGTTCAGTGCTCACCAATGCAGCCTGTTCAGTGCTCACCAATGCAGCCTGTTCAGTGCTCACCAACACAGCCTGTTCAGTGCCCAGCAGCCTTGCCCCCCTCCCTCCCCGTCAGAGACAGCCCAGGTCGCCCTGTGCCCCAGTTCACAATGCACTCACCCAGGATCGGCCCACCAATCCGGGGACAAAACTGGGGGCAGCCTCCTCAAAACAGGGACTCCGGAAACCAGGGACGTCTGGTCGCCCAATGCCAGGGGGCACCATAACACCCTCCCACTGTCCTCATCTTCACAACAAAAGGCTGAATATTCTATAGCTCCTATACATTGGTGGTTAGTGGGAGAGGTGCCTTCTTAGACTGGGGGTCAGTTAAGATACAGTTAGGAATTTGGTTTATACACTTCAGGCTTAATTAAATGGTTCCCCCTCGAGTACAGCTTTAACAAACATGTAAAAGAACCAAACTTCATAATAACTTATTGCCCTTGTGGCAATCATCAGAATGTGAGAAGTAAAAAATGATAATTTTCTTTTGTGAGGTCTATGTGTTACTTTACCTGTGGCAAAATTCTAGAATTGCTCACAAGTGCTAAATTAATCCGGCCCTTTTTTTTCCCACATAGTGCACACTCAGCTCGAATATTCGCGTTTTATCTCCCTCGATAGCCGGAATTGAAAATTTAAATACTGTTCATTTTATGGAAAATACTGGCACTCCTCGAATGGAATGAATTACCACTCGAAGCTGTCATCGCCACATTTACAATTAAATTCTCTCACCTAGCTTGCTAAAAAAAAAAATAGACATGTCTTAATTGTATTTTCTGCATGCATATAATTGAAGAAGACCTGCAGTCAGCACAGCGGCTAAGCCGTCAGCAGGTTTTCTTGCAGCACTAGGGTCATGGCTTTAATTCCCACCATTATATGTGAACTGCATAGAGACTGTATGTACTCTCTGCTTTGTATCCAGCTTTCTCCTAAGATCCAAAATTCACTCACCGGCCACTTTATTAGGTACACCTTGCTAGTACCGGGTTGGACCCCTTTTGCCTTCAGAACTGCCTTCATTCTTCGTGGTATAAATCCTATAAGGTGTTAGAAATATTCCTGACATTTTGATCCATAGTGACATTATAGCATCACGCTGTTGCTGCAGATTTGTCGGCTGCACATTCATGGCAGTGTTGCCAACCTCCCGCGGCATTTTTTACTGGCAAAACATGGGAAATTTACTGGCGGAGCACATTTTTTACTGGCAACCTGAAAAATAACAGAACTTCTATTAAAAACTAAGGCAATTGATATTCAAACACAACATGGAAACACTGACAATACCCATATCAAGTAATTTGCTTTTTTTACACTTAAAAAATCAGCACAGCATGACAAATTATCAGACCCTGATATTCATAGACAGTTGTAAAAATCACAGATTTTTACAAACTGTCAGTAAATTTACTGGCGGTTGGCAACCCTGATTCATGGTTCCACTCATAGGCGTGCGCACATAGGGTGGCAGGTGTGCCTGGGCACACCCTAATCACCCTGTACTTAGGGTTGCCACATCATCCCCTTACTCCAGGACACATATGAATTACACAGGTTCTGAGGCTAAATGAATGAAGATAAGGCACCAAGTGAGTTTAATTGCCACCTTAAACAGCCACAGAACCTGTGTAATTCATATGTGTCCTGGATTAAAGGGATGATGTGGCAACCCTACCTGTACTGGGTATGCAGATTCCCCCTGCTGCCTGGCTGCAGAGAAAGGGACGGTGGAATCGCTGTCCTCAGTCCCTTTCTCTGACTCAAAAGTGAGACATCAGGGGTCTGTTTAGACCTCTGATATTTCATAAAAGCCCCCCAGCAGGGCTCCCAAATAAAACTGTAAACAAAATATTAAAATATAATATTGTAAAAAATAATAAAAAAACAAAATTGTAAAAAAATAAATAAAATAAAACAAAAATAAACTACTGACACCGACCTCTGCCCTTCTGACATATACATATGTTTGTTTGCACTTTGTGGTGCACACCCTAATGCAATAGGCTGTGCATACCTATGGTCCCACCACATCCCAAAGGGTCTCTATTGGATGAGATGTGGGGAGTGTGGAGGCCATTGGAGTGCAGGGACCTCATTGTCCAGTGGTGAGATGATTGGAGCTTTGTGACATGGTGCATTATCCTGCTGGAAGGAGCCATCAGAAGATGGGGACACTGCAGTCATAAAGGGATGGACATGGTCAGCAACAATACTCAGGTAGGCCGTGGGGTTTAAATGAATGATGCTCAATTGGTACTCAGGCTTAATGTACACGGGACACTTTATCAACCTCTCCTGAACGACTTTTTGACAGCTAGAAACCGACCCTTAAAAATGTCAGTTTAGCCACGTTTTACATGCCGCGTTTGCGTCCAGAAGCGTTTTTTTTAAATGACAAACACCTCTAAATGAAACGCTGCTAAATGCAAGTTACTGCGTTTGGGGCGTTTACAAGCTGTTACAGGCATTTGGCGTTTCAAATGCCTCTGAACTTCCAAAAAAAGTCTCTAAACTCACCTGCCTAGAAATGACTGTAAACGACCCTGTGTACTTATACTGATAAGATAACAGAGGAGAGTTCAGGGGCAGCGGAAAAAAATGCCCAACTGCTCCTAAACGTCCGTTTACCAGCAGCAGTGTACATGAGGCCTTAGTGGCCCAAAGTGTGCCAAGAAAATAACCCCCCACACCATTACACCACCAGCACCAACCTGAACCAGTGACACAAGGCAGGATGGATCCATGCTTTCATGTTTTTTACACCCAATTCTGACCCCACCATCAGCTGAAATCAAAACTCATCAGACCAGGCAACATTTTTCCAATCTTCTATTGCTCAATTTTAATGAGCCTGTGTAAACTGGAGCCTCAGTTTCCTGTTCTTCAGCTGACAGGTGTGGTCTTCTGCTGCTGTAGCCCATCTGCTTCAAGGTTCAATCTGTTGTGTATTCAGAGATGGTATTCTGCATTCCTTGGATGTAACGCGTGGTTATTTGAGTTACTGTTGCCTTTCTATTGTCTGGAACCTGTCTGCCTATTCTCCATTGACCTCTGACATCAGCAAGGCATTTTCCTCCACACAACTGCCGCTCACTGGCTATTTTCTCTTTTTCGGACCATTCTCTGTAAACCCAAGAGATGGTTGTGTGTGAAAATCCCCGTAGATCAGCGGTTTTTGAAATACTCAGACCAGCCCGTCTGGCACCAACAACCATGCCACGCTCAAAGTCACTTAAATCCCTTTTCTTCCTCATTCTGACGCTTGGTTTGAACTTCAGCAAGTCGTCTTCACCACGTCTAGATACCTAATTGCATTGCTGCCATGTGATTGGCTGATTAGCAATTTGTGTTACCAAGCATTTCAACAGGCGTACCTAATAAAGTGGCCAGTGAGTGTATATTGACTAAACGAAACCGAATTTGACTTTGCAGCTCCACCGTGTTTTCTGGTATCAGAACATAGCAGTTCCTGATAGTGATGGCGCTGAACCAAGCCTAAATAACAAGTGTTATGACTCGTAGTCTCCAGCAGAAACCCTTGTGACAGGGTGACAACATAGGAGCACAAAGGGCAGACAGAGACACAGCGTTGTCACCTAAACAAGCAAGTTCTTGGCAGGATCACGCGGTAATAATTTCCTAAAAATCAATTATACAAGTTTCAGCAAATTGGGAGGCAATATGTCACTTTCTCAGTGCCTGTTTTAATCCTAAAAGTGATTGTAAAAGGAAAAATAATTTGGTTAAAAAATAATAAACATGTTGTACTTACCTGCTCTGTGCCATGGTTTTGCACAGAGCAACCCCGATCCTCTTCTTTTTGGGTTCCCTGTTGGTGCTCCTGGCTCCCCCCCTGCTGTGTGCCTCGCAAAGCAAACTGCCTGCTAGGGGGGCACTCATGTGGGCTCGCTCCCTAGCCGCACTGTGTATGACCATTGACACACACAGTGTGGCCCGACCCCACCCCCTCTCCCTCTTAACTGGCTGTGGCTCCCGCTGCTGCCTTTGAGCCAGTGAGGAGAGAGAGCAGTAATGCTGCTCTCATGCACACACAGCAATGGATTGACATTGGGCTCATATAAGTGTAGGGGGGTTGCGGGAGCTGCACACAGAAGGTTTTTTACCTTAATTCATAGAATGCATTAAGGAAAAAAACCTTCTGCCTTTAGAACAGCTTTAAATGCCTCCACAGGGCCACAACCATCTGTGGTTATGTGCCACCCTGGAATACATTACACTCTATTTAACTTCTGAATCTTCTTGGAAAGTGGACACTGCCTGTGGATCTTGTGAAGTCAGTAAGCTGCCATACTGTCCATAAATATTGGGTCCCAGGAAGTTTGTTTTTTGCATAAAGAGACATTTGAAAGAAATAGGTGGACTCACCCTAGGGATTACTATCAAGAATGGCATCGAGTTGTGAATAGAGTTGAGTGAACACCTGGATGTTCGGGTTCGGCGGAACTTCTCGGAAACATTCGGGTTCGGTACCGAACGTTACCTGAACTTGACCCCGGACCCCAAACCCCATTGGAGTCAATGGGGACCCAAACTTTTCGGCACAAAAATGGCTGTAAAAAAGTCCTGGAAAGTGCTAGAGGGCTGCAAAAGGAAGAAAAATGGGAGATGTTATTAGATCTGCAATCTGTCCCTCAAAGCAGTAGTAATCTCTACCTAGTCCAGTATCAGATCGTTCTGTAATCAGATCGTTCTGTAATGCAGGATGAGAGATCGTTCTGTAATGCAGGATGAGATGTTATAGATCTACAATCTGTCCCTCACATCAGTAGTAGTAATCTCTACCTAGTTATTAGATCTGCAATCTGTCCCTCACAATCTGTCCCTCACAATGCCAAGCTGCGGTTTCCAAAGCAAGCAAAATCCTTTCTTGTATTAAGAGAGGTATGGACTCCAGAGATAGAGACATTATTTTGCCCCCCTGTACAAATCATTAGTAAGACCTCATCTGGAATATGCAGTTCAGTTTTGGGCTCCAGTTCTCAAAAAGGATATTGGGGAACTGGAGAAAGTGCAGAGAAGGGCAACAAAACTAATAAGAGGCATGGAGGAGCTCAGCTATGAGGAAAGATTAGAGGATCTGAATTTATTCTCTCTTGAGAAGAGGAGATTAAGGGGGGATATGATCAACATGTACAAGTATATAAGTGGTCCATATAGTGAACTTGGTGTGGAGTTATTTACTTTAAGGTCATCACAAAGGACAAGGGGGCACTCTTTACGTCTAGAGGAAAAAAGATTTCATCTACAAATACGGAAAGATTTCTTCACAGTAAGAGCTGTGAAAATGTGGAATAGACTCCCACCAGAGGTGGTTTTGGCCAGCACGGTTGATTGCTTTAAAAAAGGCCTGGATTCTTTCCTTAATGTAAATAATATAACTGGCTACTAACATCTTTAGGTAAAGTTGATCCAGGGTGAATCCCATTGCCTCTCGTTATAGCAAATTGGATCC
>BLSH010378576.1:144148-164314 GCA_018402905.1 Glandirana rugosa | reverse complement strand
TCAGTTAGAACTTTAAATCGAGGAAAATTTATTATCAAAATTTGAACGATTCATCTGAACTGACGGTCCGTGATCCCCAGATAAATATTTCTGCAACAGCACGTTTACGGAGTCGTAATCGTATCGACAGTGTTTATAAGATAAATTACACAGTGTATACACGTAAAGGATAATAACAATCCAGTTAGGTCACCGATATTAGTCCTTTGATGGTGTAATACCGGTGATCTACCTCGATTCCTAGTATTCTTTATGTATATAATCCGTATCTATGCTAATGCTGAGGCATTTGCACGACAACGTCTTTATAAATAGACCCCTAGTGCCTGGCAGTCAAGTCTACTTAGCAAGTTTAAAACTATTATTTAAAAGGAGCTAAATTTCAAGATTGACTAACTGTATAGATTGCCCTTACACAATAAATAATAATTAAACTAATAAATAATAAACAATAAATAATAATAACTAAGTAATAAGCCCTGATGAAGGGGGATTTGTGCATGACCCCCCGAAACGTGTTAACTGTCAAATCTTGATAGACTTTTTTATGGTGAAAAATAAAAATACATGGAAATGCCTACAGCTTGGCACTTTCATCCTTTCTCTACATACAGGTTATTGTGGATGATAAGAAAAAAACAAAATCCCCTGTGCTTGAAAATGAAGAATTTCTATGGCTGCCCTCCAAGGGTCAGGGAACACCCAATGGAAACACTGTAGAAAAAAACAAAAAGAGGGCGCAACAACCTTACGCATTACCCAAGTGGTGTTTACTGTTAAATAAAAAGGAAGGAAATATACTCACAAACAAGTAAGTAATAAAAACATCAAAGTCCACAATCGACCCAAAGCGACCAGGTCACTGGGGCCATGCCCAGCACACCGGAGGACCTTCCAGAAGCCATCTGAAAGGTTCTCCAGAGTGCTGGACACAGTCCTGGTGACCTGGTTGCTTTGTGTCCATTGTGGACTTTAATATGTTTTTATGACTTACTTATTTGTGAGGTTATTGTGGATGGCTGCAGAGAACAAATAAATTCCAGGGGAGTGCAGGCAAGGGGAGAAAAGGGGGGTCCTTGGCATGGACATTGTCCCTTTGCCTTACATGGGCAAGGTGACAATTTTTAGAGTCTACTTTTAATTTATAGTGTCAAACTATTATTTAAAAGGGGGTAAAATCCAGGATTAACAAACTGTCTAGATTGCCTTCACATGACAAACCTAAGCCTTGATAAAGGGGGATTTGTGGATGACTCCCAAAACATGTTAACGGTCAATTCTTGATAGACGCTATTATTGTGAAAAATAAAGATTCATAGACCAATTCCTAAAGATTGCCACTTTCATTCTTTCTCTCCACATGGGGTATTGTAAATGACTGTGGAGGACAAACAGTGGGGGAGTGCAGGCAATAGACACTCTTCCTTTGCCTTGCACGGGCAAGGTGACAGTCTCTACTTAACAAGTTTTAAACTAATATTTAAAAGGAGATAATATCCAGGATTGCTTTCACACAATAAACCTAAGCCATGATGAAGATGGATATGTTCTAGACCCCCAAAAGGCGTCAGTGGTCAACTCATGATTGACCCTTATTTTATGAAAGAAAAAGACTTAGATTTGGACCGATTCCTTACGAGTGGCGGGTGGTACTCTATTTTTTGAGGGGCGGCAAACAAACCCCGCACCCCCCCGCTCACTTTCCCGCTTACCAGCCCCACTCGCCCATTGCAAGCCCAACAGCCCCACACTTACCCCATACAAGTGGCTTCCCCAATCCGGTCGCTTCTCCTCCCGTCAATCCGGTCTTAGGACCCGCTTCCTGTCCTGATTGGCAGGGATCAGAAGCAGGAAGTCAATAACGAATTTTGATCTGCTAATGTCACAAGTGGGTGGGCTCGGGGAGCAGAGCACTGTGCCCTGAGCCCAACCTTTTTGAAGCCAATTAGAGCCTCCAGCTCTAATCGTGTATTTCTAAAAAAAAAAAACAAACAAAAAAGCTTGTAGAACTCTATGCGTCCGGTGCCCCGCATGGAGGTTAGTGGCCGGTATATAGAGATTAGGGGGGCGGCGCCCCTGTGCCCCTTATGCACGGGCTGCCGCTGTTGGCTCTCTCATCCTTTCTCTCCATATCTCCATACAGGGTACTGTGGACAGCTGTGGAGGGCAAATAAATTCAAGGGGAGTGCAGGCAAGCTGAGTACAAGGGGCAAGGTGACAGTCTCTACTTAGCAAGTTTCAAACTATTTAAAGGAGGTAAAATCTAGGATTAACCAACTGTCCAGTTTGCTCTCACACAATAAACCGAAGCCATGATTAAGGTGGATTTGGGCATGACCCCTGAAATGTGTTAGTTATCAACTCTCGATAGGACCTTTAATTGTGTAAAGATTTAAATCTGGACCAATCCCTACAGCTTGACGCTTTCATGCTTTCTCCCCATACAGGTTATTGTGGATGGCAGCAGAGGACAAAGAAATTCCAAGGGAGTGCAGGCAAGGTGAATATAGGGGGGCAAGGTAAAAGGAGGTAACATCCAGTATCAACCAATTGTCCAGATTGCCCTCACACAATAAGCCTAAGCCACGATGAAGGTGGATTTGTGGATAAGTACACAGAGTCCCGGTTGTCAAAGGATGATATATTGAAATAGTAGGTCAACAGTACAAAAAGGCCCCTCTAGGTGCCACTTACAACTGTTCAGTGGAGAAACAGTGGTCTGAAGACTCAAGGATGCCAACATCGTCTGCCATGAGGAGATGAGTGCAGCCTGGCCATTCTGACCCAAAGGGGAAGCTTCCTGAGAAGGTACACATAGTCCCTGCTCTCTCCCTACTCCTTTCCCTATTGCAAGCACTGTCCCTACTCTAGCCACTTGTACAAGGTACATCAAACCCAGGGGTCGGAGTCTTAAATAGATTCTGCCTGACCCAAGATGGCTACCAAAGTCACATGGTACATGCTCATCCAACTAGATCACTGCCCTGGGTGACTGAGGAAGTCATAGAAAAACCCAGTTTCTCTCAACTTCCTCTCCCATCTGCATTGCCGCTGCGGTCCAACGCCACCTGAGTGGAGAATACAGACTGCACCTCCTGCCTACACGTGTTAGTTGTCAACTCCCGATAGAACCTTTAAAGATTCATATCAGCTCCAATCCTTAAGGCTTAGTGCACCTATCCCTCTTCTCTCTATACAGGGTATAGATAAGCCTGATAAGCCTGAAGCAAAAAAAAAAGCATAGGGCTGGCATGACTAGGTAGCAGGGCTAACAGGCATACCTAGGGTTAATTAAGTTGTGCAGGAAGTCACATACCAGTAGGGTGGGTTGTGCAGAATTAGGAGGGGCTTTGGTGTGGTAAAGGTGGGGTCAAGAGTTCTCTGGGCAGTTGGAGGTCATTGGATGAAGAAGAAACTTCCCACCCGACCGCCCTGTGGATTGGACGGAGTGTAGGAAAAAGCGGATGCTCTGAAACTCGTCACCTGACACATCTTGACGCCACTTCCGGTTCAGCTCCGAGTGCATTCCACGCTGGTTCCACACACCGCGAGGCAGAGACCTGGTAGACATCTACCCTGCCAATGCCACGGTGAACCCACAGCGATACAGCATGGGGCACCTACAGTGACTTCTCTCACAATGCTCTTTTATCGTCAATTTCATGCAAGTAGCCATTTGGCTGTTTTTGAATAAATCCCCCTTTGACTCTACAACTACAACTTAGTTTGGCACACCTTGATGTTCCTTTGGACGGGGGGCAGCGGCTGTCATAGTGGCTTGGCGGTTGGGATCTTTGGAATCCTTCTAAAATAACAGTGATATGGCATACTTGGGAACCATCTATGATATGGGGTCCTCTGTAAAATTCCAGTTAACGGAGGTTTAACTGGGCATTGGCGGTATGGAGATATCTGCGTAGAATGTGGGGAGTTGGGATCGTCCTCGAGTCAGTGTGTTGAGGCTGGGAACCTGTATGTGGTGACGCAGATACAAAACGATTTGGGGGTTCTTCAGTGCCTTCAAAGATTGCCAACCTGGTTTAGTATTTATCATTGAGATTATTATGGGTTTTTTTTGTTTTAAACATAATACTCCAAAAAGGATGTCGTCTATGTATTCTATAATTGTTGGTAACAATTAAGAAGGGGGTTGGTAGTGGTACAGAAATTGGCATCTGTCTTACCATAGTCATGTGGATGGCAGTGGAGTGCAGACAAGGTAAGTATAGGAAGCCCCATTGTAGAGACGCCGTCCTTCTGCCTTGTATGGGTAAGGTGACAGTGTCTCTTTTAAAACCATTTCCTCTTCAAAGCAGCATAAGAAAATAAACTTTACACAAGAACATTGACAAGACGCGTGACAAAAACGGAAAAGCTTCACGGCTCCATCTAAGATTCAAACGACGCACCCAGGACACTTTTCTTGCAACTTGCCATAATTATTTGCAAATGACTTTCCTGTCTTTATTGGAAACAAGTTGAACTTTATCGCTTATTTGACTGAAATATCTCCGCACAACTCCCAATCTCTTTTACAAGTCGGCGTTTGATGGAATCTAAAATGTGACACCTGGGTCTTTAATAATTCACTGCTTGTTAACATTAAACAACTGTTAACATGCTCAAATAATTAGTTATGCTTGCTTGACATGTTTGCATGTTTAATAATTGATGCATTTATCTTAATTACTGATGGGGAGGCTGGAGCAATGTGCATATTTTTTGCATCTTAACATTCTAACAAAGCTGATTCCGTGCCAGTGATTGTTAGGCTCAGAGTTTTCATTATTTCATATAATTAATTCACAAGAGGTAGTGTATTATTGAGAACGCACACACGCAGAAAAAAAGCGACTTTGCAAAATGCATTCATGGAGGTAGTTTACATTTTAAAGGAGATGGCATATTTTTTTTAAGGGTTTGTAAATCTTCCTTTGGAAATTGAGCTGGCTTTAATCTTCAGGAGGCTGCTGTGGTTCGGAGAGAAGTTTATGAATTTGTAAAGAGCCATTTAACACGTTGAGTGCAGAGACGATGACTGGGGATGAGCCAAATTGAGAGCTTTCATGCACTTGAAATTTCTGCGAAAATTTGGAGATTTTTGGTGACATTTCACCATTTCAGAGAAATTAACCACTTGCCTACCCACTCACAGTAAATAGACTATGAGTGGGCGGCACAGCAAGGCGCCGCAACGTACCCATACTTCACTATGAAAGCCAAATGGAGAGCTTTCATGCACATGAAATTTCTGCGAAAATTGGCTAGTTTTTGGTGACATTTCCCCATTTCAGAGAAATTAACCACATGCTCATCTGCTCACAGTAGCTATACTGTGAGCGGGTGGCACAGCCAGGCACTGTGACGTACCCATATGTCACTATGAAAGTAAATCGAGAGCTTTCATGCACTTGAAATTTATGCGAAAATTGGGTCATTTTTGGTGACATTTCATTATTTTGGAGAAATTAACCACTTGCTTATCCGCTCACAGTAGATATACTGCAAGTGGGCGGCACAGCAAGACCACAATGTACCCGTAAGTCACTGTGAAAGCCAAATTGAGAGCTTTCATGTGCCTGAAATTACCACGAAAATTGTGAAATTTTTGGTGACATTTCACCATTTTAGAGAAATGCCGACCCTCTAAAAGTAGATATACTGCGAGTGGGCAGCACAGCAAGGCACCATGACGTACCTGTACGTCACTATGCAATCCAAATCGAGAGCTTTCATGTGCCTGAAATTTCAGCAAAAATTGGGTCATTTTTGGTGACATTTCACTATTTCAGAGAAATTAGCCAGTTGCTGACCTGCTCACAATAGATATATTGGTTGCGGCCGGCACAGCAAGGCAGCATGACATACTCATACATCACTATTAAAGCCAAATCGAGAGCTTTCATGCACTTGAAATTTCTGCAAAAATTTGGTAATTTTTGGTGACATTTTACCATTTCAGAGAAATTAACCACTTGCCAACCCACTCACAGTAGATATATTGTGAGCGGGCGGCACAGCAAGGCACCACAACGTACCTGTACGTCACTATGAAAGCCAAATTGAGAGCTTTCATGTGCTTGAATTTACCATGAAAATTGGGAAATTTTTGGTAATATTTCACCATTTCAGAGAAATGAACCACTTGCCGACCCTCTCACAGTAGATCTATTACGAGCAGGCACCGCAAGGTACCCATACATCACTTTGAAAGCCAAATCGAGAGCTTTCATGCACTTGAAATTTCTGTGAAAACTGGGTCATTTTTGGTGACATTTCACCATTTCAGAGAAATGAACCACTTGTCGACCTGCTCACAGTAGATATACAGTACTAGACATGTGCATGACAAAAAAATTGTTTTGTTTCATTTAGATTTGTTAATCCAGTTATTTTGTTTGGTTAAATTCAGTTGATTCGTTGAATTCGTATTCGGAATTCGTTTCATGTCTTTTTCTAATTTTCTTTGAATTTACCATTATTTTTCATTTTCGAACTGTTCGAATCGATACATTTTAAATCGGCTGAATTGAAAACTTTCGATTTTTTTTTTCAGATTCGAATGTGGCAAAGTGAACCAACAAAAGAAAAATCTTTATCAAATGATTACAATGACTCTTTCAATCACCTTTGGCTTAACTAAAACATTATTTCAAAATGGTTCTCTAATAACACACATGGTCTTCAGAAACATGTTTACAGTTCTAATTCGACTGGAATTCGATGTAAAATTCGATTTGAATTTCAATTTGAATTTTGGAAATTCTGATAAATTTTGTGTCGTTATTCGGAGCATTCGGTAAACTTTGTGCTGTAATTTGGATAATCGGATATATCCGAATATTGGAATAATGAAAAATTAATCCAAATATTTATTTGGAACAAAATGAACTGCACATGTCTAAGATATACTGCAAGCGGGTGGTACAGCCAGGCACCCTGACATACCTGTACGTTACTATGAAAGCCAAATTGAGAGCTTTCATGCACTTGAAATTTCTGCAAAAAATGTGGTAATTTTTGGTGACATTTTACCATTTTAGAGAAATTAACCCCTTGTTGATCTGCTCACAGTAGATATGCTACAAGTTGGCTGCACAGCAAGGCACCACGAAGTGCCTATACATCACTGTGTAAGTCAAATTGAGCGATTTCATGCGGCTGAAATTTATGCAAAAATGTGGTACTCTTTGGTGACTTTTCACCATTTCAGAGAAATAAACCGCTTGCCAACCTGCTCATGGTAGATATACTCTGAGTGGGCGGCACAGGAAGGTGCCGCAACGTACCCATACGTCACTATCGAAAAAGCTTTCATGTGCCTGAAATTTCTGCGAAAAATTGGGACATTTTTGGTGACATTTCACCAATTTGGAGCAATGAACCACTTGTCAAACTGCTCACAGTAGATATACTGTGATCGGGTGGCACAGCAAGGCACCAGGATGTACGGGTATGTCGTGGTGCTGTGACAGTACTTCCTGGTTTGGCGGCGCCCCCTGCTGATCCATGCTGTGACTGGACACAGTGTGTTGCTATGGCTATTTTTGTGATTTTTTTTATAGCAAAAATATATGGAATAATGACCATGTATTGCTTCAGAAGCTAAGCTTCCCCCTATTCATATGCTAATGAACTTGTTGGACTAGTTCATGGGCTCAAGCTACAGTAAGTGATGTCGGCAAGAAGTAGGGGGAGGGTAAAATGACTTGAACATAGCCATGTGGTGAAGCCAAGAAGCAAAGGGCAGTCTGGAGAGATTCTGGATAACAGGAAGAAGACTCCATCATCAGGAACTCAAGCTAAGTATCTTATAGCATATTAACTATTGCATACATATTTCCATGTTCATTTGCTAGAAATGATAGATAGCTTGTGCATTTGTATACTCTGTACGTCGTGTATTGTTTTCCTAAAATTGTAAGTAGTTGGAATGTGCAGCATTTTGTTTATTAAAGCGTTATGAAACCCAGGAGCCCGCATTCACTATATCTGGTCTCCCACAGTACACAGAACATGGAAATGCAATTATTTTAGTAAATAAAAACTGCTAAATACCTTTTCTCATCAGCAGTATATAGCAGCCTTGTGACTGATATCAGTGTCTGGTTAAAGCTTGTAGGAGGAGTTTTCAATCTCCTTCCTGATGAGATGGTCAGGAAGGGGGCTAGAGCAGGGATCAGGTATAAGGGAACAGGTAGAGGCAGCAGGATCAGGGTAACAGGCACAGAAGCAAGGGGATTGAGGCTAGAGCATCAAGATCAGGATGTTTGGCACACAGGGCAAACTTAACTAAAATGTCCTATGCTTTATACCAGTGGCCTCTAATCTACAGCCCGGGGTAAGATGTAGTCCTTTGCTTGCCTTTATCTGGCCCTTGGTGCACCTTACCTCCCACTGATACCAGACACTGATCCTCCCACCAATGGGGCATAATTCTTGCTACTGACATCAACAATGGGGCACTATTTGTCCCACTGACACCAATGATAGGGGCACTATTCCTCAAACTGATACCAATAATGGGGAGGTATTCCTACCACTGATACCAATGGTGGGGCACTGTTTCTCCCACTGATACCAATGTTTGGTTACTAATCCTCTCACTTATTAGTGGTGGGTCACTAATCCTCCCACTGACACCAATGATGGGGAACTACTGTATTCCTCCCACTGATACCAGAGATGGGGCACTTTTCCTCCCACTGCTGCCAACAATGGGGCACTATTCCTCCCACTGACACCAATAAAAGGGCACTATTCCTCCCACTGACACCAATAAAAGGGCACTATTCCTCCCACTAATACCAAAGATGCATTGTTTGCTCCCACTGATGCCAGGACAATTTCTACTCCCACTGGCCACAGTCCAGCCCCCCAAAAGTCTGAAGGACAGTAAACTGGCCCTTTGTTTAGAAAGTTTGAAGACGCTGCTTTATACAAAGCCACCATGCCCCATCCATGTTGTCCTGCTTCCGACCTTTGATTGCAAGCAATATCTGTAGAACTCTTTTCTCATCTTTACAATTTAATAATGTTCAACTTCCTGTCCTCTAACGTGGTCTCGGAAATTAAACAGATTCCATGTCCCATGCCTGTGAAATAAATCGCAGCAGTAAGTAATTGCCTTCGTTGTGCTCAAATACTATTATATAATTACTTTGAAACGTGATCCATCAGTCATCCGGATAAGTAATGCAAGCTGGTGTATGATTTAAGACATCAACAGGTTGCAGTTCTTGTAGACAAACCCAAGACTTGGAAACAAGCAATTCTAAAGACATAATGTAACCTGTTAATTATCTAGGCCAGCTGGAAAAGATACATATCAATAATGGGGAAATATTAACAAGGAGCCACGGGAAAGTATTATAATGTTGTATATCTAAAGTCAAAACTTTAATTTTTGTGGAGTAGGGAATAATTATTTTTTGTGCCCTGTTGGAGAAATTTGCCCTCAACTTCCTGTCCTGTAGACATAGCAAAAAACAAAAGAAACCTCTCCAAATTTAGAGGAGACCCGTGCATACACAAATCAGTGGTGGAGTTGTGGTGCCATTCATTTCAAAGGCACCACAGCACACCTTGCCTGCAGACGACTATGAAAAGGGCTCTTCATCATTTGTTTAAAAGACAATGGCTTCATACAAAAAAAAAAATCATAAAAAATGATCAGCGTTTTAAGCTTCTTGTTGGTTTAGTCAGTTTAGTCACTTCACTTTTCCTCGTGTAGCACCCTCCTAGTTAGGTTGCTAGGACATCAGTTGATTGCTTTGGTTCTGGATCTCACAGGCTGCAGGCTTGATTGCTCTCCCCTGTTTTCCAGAGGCTTCTGGAACATAGAGGGTTGGGCAAGGCAAATCCCAGCCCGGATATTTATTGTGCTCCAGCCAATCCCTGGGGAGGTGTGCCCAGAGGGTGGCTAAATAAGCATATAAACAGTCTGGGATTTAGATGAGCAGGGCTTCCTCTTACCCTTGCTGGAGAGAATCTACCCGTTCGGGTGGGGGGTGACTACCCAAACCTGCAGCAGTTATCCTGATCCCAGCAGCCATTCATCAAGGTTCCAAGCTGTGTCAGAGCTGGGGGGGCTGCTTCTTTCATTTCATTCTGTTTTTAGTCATTCCTCACTTGGGAACCTGGTCTGGTGTTTAGTCGATACTGGAAGGAGGCATCTGGTGATCCATTTACATCGTGAGCACTGCCCTGGGTTCAGGGTTCTAGTGACTATGAGCGGTATCCTCCTGGGTGGATAAACCATTAGTGTTCTTGCTTGGGATAGTTTCTAAAAAGGGGCTTGGTCTCTGCCATCCTTACTTGTTCGTGCATAAAGACTGCAGAGGGAGATTTGGAAAAGTCAAGTGTCCTCCTGTAAATGTTTAGGAAATCTGGATTTCATATCACCCTACACTCCATTGAAGTTCCTCAACAATAAAACACCTAAAAGGCGTTCCCTAGGCCTAGACTGATTATTGAGCCAGAATTAATGGATCACTGTGGGCCTGCCTCTTCATTGACTTTGGGGAAGAACTGATACGTGTACAGTGGCTCTTTCAGGAGGTAGCGCAACACTTGTTTAATTTCCAATGTTCTAAGAGCAATAGGCAACCACAATAAGTCAAGGTCAGGATAGGCGACCCACTTGTTGTAGACATGTTGATAAAGACTATTGTACTTCTTCGTTAGGATAGAACCCAATAAGGAAGTTTCCAATTTGTTTAGGTTTGTTAATGTCACGGGAGCTGGAAAGTCTCAGGTCATAAAGTTGACCATACACCAGTAGAATTTTATTTTTTTAAGAATCTTGTTTTTGGAATGTTTGTTCAATTTTCAAATGGTTAGTGTCATCAAACTGATGTTTGTTTCTGACTGTTCCTGTGATTCAGTCCTGATGAACATCCTTGATCCTGTTACTGACCCTGCTTCCTCTCTGATCTTCCTCTCAGATTACCCTTGCCTGCTCATGTTTGCTGTCTACATCCGCTACTGACTCCGGCCTGGACTACTGGCCATGCTTCTGCCCAGTGACTCTGTACCTCGCTGCCTGATTTTGAAGACTTCGGCCTGTTCCTTACTGATTTTGCTTACATCCTGGTGCCCTTCCACTCGGCTGTCACTTGACCAGTTGTGGGGGCTGACTCTACCAACAAGTGAACTTGGTGCATCCACAGTGCATCAGCAGCTGTACCTGTGCTCGTCACATACCAGCATTTCAAAGTTCCTGCTTGCAGTGTCTACACCATGGTACTTGTGCCTTTCCTTCTCCGCTGCTTCCATGGCTCAACATCCAGCAGTGCTCATATAGGACCTACCCAAGAGGCCACCCTTGTTATCTCAGGCTCTGCATATGTAACAAATGTTCTAGGCACAAAGAAACCATTTAACACATCCTGAGTTCCATTCAAGTAGCATTTATGGACGATATTTTAGGGGATTTCGAACAAGATTAGTTAACTCAATGATGGCAAAATCAAATGCTATGATGAATGATTTTTCAGGATTTTCATATGAATGCTCCAATGAAATTCCATTCCTCTATAGCCAGCTTATTGGTCATATGATGCATCAAAGGTCATTAGATGTGTTATGTCAAAATTAGTATATACTGTAGGTGCTTAGGCAGGTGCATTTAGCCACTTCGCCACTAGGTGGCTCTGTACCAGAATAGTGTCTGCTACAGTAGGTAGTGACAATAGGTGTTCGGCCCCTGTAGCCATGTGCCCCTTTGGGGGTGGCTGGTAGTTGTGGTCCACCTGCCCTCTGCCCCAATCACACGATTTCCACACATCTGGAGTCACTGAACAGGCTAATATTTTGTTTTTGTTTGTTTTATTAAGGAGTTAAACTTGGATGGGGATAGGGCTGACTATGGGATGCCCAAGGATCAATCACGGAACATTCTATGTACACTCCTTCTTCCTCCAACAAACTACTTGCTAATGGTTACTCTACTCCTTCTCTCCTGCACACTACTTGCTTTACAGGCCTGGAAGAAAATTTATCAGACCTCCATGCCTCCTCTTCCATCACAGCCAGCACATGGTGAGGCCTGCTCTGCTAGCAGGACATCCGAACCACCCTTTGTGGGTAAGGGTCACAGGCTCCCATTTGTGAAGCCATGGACCCTCATTTGTGTATCTAAGTACGTTGGTGCTAGCTGGGCATTGGATGAACTACAACTCCCAGCCCATCCATCTTCCAGGCCCCTCCGGACTGCCTCACTGTCCAGTGGCCCTCCTTCCCCTGACTGGCTTCTCCGACTACTCCAGACTGTCCACACTCTTCTCTCAGACTGCTCCAGCCTTCTCATCAAACTCCCAGGGGCTTCCACTGACCGACAACAATGGATCCTTTAAGGAGCCTTTACTGTAGTCTCTATGCTGTTCTCCAGCTCCCTTGTGCCATTCCAGGACGACTCCTCTCCTGGCTGCACCCGAGTCTCCAGGCCTCAAGCCCCCCCCCCTAGACTGGGGGCCCCCTCGCGGGTGAGGCCTCCACAGCAACTCGCCTACATTCTCCACTCTTCCACTCGAACTCCACCCCCTTGCCAGACTGTGGATTGGTCAGAGCTCTTTGTCATACATCAGGAAGTGACACCTCCTCATCCATCCCCTTTTCCAGAGCTTTCTAGCACCAAAGAGAAGGAGTATCCAAGGGGTGTTCCTTCCTGCAATCTCCAGCCCTCCCTGAGCCACTCCCAGCCCAGATCAAAACAATCAGGCCTGCACTTACAGTCAGGCCTGACTAAATTTTACCTCTCCTAACAAAAACCCACTACAAAAAATGCACCTATCACTGTGAGGGGGGCGACACCCCATTTAGGTAGAGCCCTCGCACCGGTGATGTCAGGGGTGAGTCAGTATCCATATATAAGCTAGGTGAGGAGGGGACACAGACAGGCTTGGGGTATGGGAGTCTTACACCCCCCCCCCCCCCTGTGAGAATGTGACTAACACACCTGTGCCCTGGACAGGGCAAGAGGCCCTTTATGCAGGAGGACCTGGCTGTGGACATTCTGTTCCTTGGGGAAGTGAGGGCTAGGGTGGATTGCAAAAGCCCTTTTAGGCCAGGCTGAAGATCACTGTATGAGGCTGCTTCCCAGGAGGGTTCCTGGGACATATGTACCCAGCTAGGAGGTGTCTATAGAGAACACAGTCCTGTGAGTCCTTGTGGCCCTGCACAGATGTAGGGAGATGACTGTTAAGGTGCTGCGTGAGCTGTCACCTGTGACTACTGCGGACCGTCCACTATACTGGATTGACTATGTATGCCAAATGACTCTGAAATGTATGTCTTTGTGATGTGACTGTCTTGCCATTGCCTGAACAACATCAGTAAAGTAGAGTGATGCTAATTATCATGTGAACGACCCTTCTTCGGAATATAAAGGTCTATGGCCAGGAATGTCGTGAGGAGTCCTATGGCGAAGAGCAGGGCACAAGATGACGGAGGGGTTGGCTTCCGCAGGTGGGATTGTGTTCTAGCAGGGCTGGAGCAGGGAGTAGGGCTTTGAGCTTGGTCGCCAAAACTAGCCAACCCCAGAGCCTTTCTTACAAGAGATACCAGCGTTCGCAAACATTTGGGCATGGCCTGCAGTCTTTTTGGGATACCATAATGCACAGTTGTGGACCATCTGTGCACTGTAAGGAACGACATTAAAAAATGAAGGGATAGTGTAATGTTTAATAAGCTATAGCGAGTCTTTTGACTCCCCTAAAAGCTTTGTTTGGCATCATATATTAAAATACAACAGTCAGCACCTCTTTGGCCAAACAAATGTATCCTAGATTCTGCAATGAAAGGCAGATAGAAGAAAGTATCAATCCTATGGGCTGCAATCTGGCCTGATCTCCTAACCTATTGATTGCTGAAAGGGCCTGCAAACCCTTTTAACATCTGGTCATCATCTACGGAACGATATGTATTTGTGCTGAACAGATTATCCTTGTCCTGAGCAAGGTTTCGTACAACCAAGTGCCTCTGGCGATCCAAGGATTAGGCCAAAAGTTGTAAATATAATAGGGTTACAAATGATTTTTCCGGATTTTAATTTCTGGAATTGAATCTCACACAAACATATTTTATATCGGCCCCTGCAGAGCACAGGGACATTGACTTCTGTGTGACCCGCATCTCTTGTGTTTGGTCAATGCCTTATGCTGGGAAGCAGGACATCACCTACACATCTAAACGGCCCAACAGCTGCTCTGTCAGGCAAATTGCTTCCTATTCATGTAGAGGCCAAGAGGTCATGTGATTGGATTAAAATGTGCCAAAGGTCAAGAAGGAAGGTAAAGACTTACCTTTGACCTCAGTGTATAAGGGTGACTTTGCGATGAGTTTTTGATATAGACTTAAAGAGTAACTCCACTTTTGTTGCAAAAAAAAAAAAACCCCTCTGGGTAATCTATGTACATTTCAGGGAGTTTAACCACTTGCCCCCTGTGCACTTTTACCCCCCTCCTGCCCAGGCCAATTTTCAGCTTTCAGCGCTGTCACACTTTGAATGACAATTGCGCAGTCATGCAACACTGTACCCATATGACATTTTTATATTTTTTTTCACGCAAATAGAGCTTTCTTTTTGTGGTTTTTTATTCCATGCTAAATTTATGGCAGAAAAATGTGGAAAAAAAAACGTTTTCATAGTTTGTTATAAAACTTTTCAAACAGGTAATTTTTCTCCTTCACTGATGTGCGCTGATGAGGCAGCATTGATGGGCACTGATAGGCTGCAGTGATGGGCAATGATAGGCTGCACTGGTGGGCACTGATAGGTGGCACTGATGGGAACTGAACGGCAGTACTGATGGGCGGCACTGATGGCACTAGTAGGCGACATTGATGGGCACCGGTAGGTGACACTGATGCTAAATAAATGCATAAAAATTGAAAATTTTGAAGGAAAAAAAAACTTTTTTGCAAACAGGTAATTTTTCTCCATCACTGATGTGCGCTGATGAGGCTGCACTTATGGGGACTGATAGGATGCACTGATGGGCAGTAATAGGCACTGATGAGGTGACATTGATGGGCACTGATAGGCTGCAATGATGGGCACTGATGAAGCAGAATAATGGGCACTGATAGGCTGCAGTGATAGGTACCGATAGGCTGCAGTAATGATCACCGATGGACACTGATGAGGCGGCATTGATGGGCACTGATAAGCTGCACTAATAAGCATTGATGAAGTGGCACTGGTAGGCACTGATAGGTGGCACTGATAGGCAGTACTGATGGGTGGCACTGGTAGGCGGTACTGAGGGGCACTGGCAGGCAATGCTTATGGGCACTAGTAGGCAGCACTGATAGGTAACATTGATGAAAAGACACTGGTGGGCACTGATTGGTAGCAGTGGGCACTAATTGGCAGCAGTGATGGACACAAATTAGCAGCACTTTTGCAGAAGCCAATTATTGGTTCTTTTCTCCTCTCCTCCACACGTTAACAGTGCGAGAAGGAGCAGTGAAGAGAGCCAGTAACCGGCTTCTGATGGCATCGTGATCAGCTGTGATTGGGCACGGCTGATCACGTGGTAAAGAGCCGCTGATTAGCTCATTACCTCAGTCAGTGTTTGGCAGTGTCTGGAGGGCACTGCGATCACAGAGCGCGCCACCCGTGCCCAGCAGCAGGCGCGTGCGATCTTGGGAGGCCATCATATGATGGCCTCCCAGAACTGGACAACCATACCAGTATTCAGCTATAGCGTGCTTGGCAAATGGTTGATAAACTTTGTTGCAGATTCCTACCTTTTGTTATTCTGAAGAAATAGCTGTTTTTTTGGCTGTCTGTGAATGTGAATGGGAGCAATTTCATACTTATCAATCGGCTGCTGCACCTGCAGGGCTCTAATGAAGAAAGTGGCAGGGCCTGCATCCCTTTAGATGCGATTTTCCTTTAGGAGTATGTCCCCAAAAATGACATTTTTGTTGCAGGAGATGCCCAAAATCTGACTTGTATCTTAGTGCAGACTTCTGGGAAGATTAGTGAGCCAATCACACAAGCAGGAAATTACATTTCTGGGGGGGCATTCTGTATACCATCTATGTACAGAACACCTCCAGGTTGCCAAATTGTACAGGAGATTACAGCGCTACAGACAGGGCCGTCTTTAGTATTGATTGGACCCTGGGCAAATATTTCTTGCCCCCCCCCCCCCCCCATGCAATTTCACTCTCCACCTGCTCTGAGACATACAATATATGGCAACTAGACTCAAAATCAATTTACTGAATCAGATCAGCAGTGATTTTGATTGGTTGCCAGAGGTTACAGCATATCATTGTTGCCTACTGTCTGGTTGCTAGAGGTTACAGCACACATTACTGCTCACTGATTAGTTGCTAGAGGTTACAACACATGCCTTCTGCTTGTTTGGTTGCTAGAGATTACTGTACATCAATACTGCTCACTCATTGGTTGCTAGAGGTTACTGCACATCTTTACTGCCCACAGATTGGTTGCTAGAGGTTACAGCACATCATCTCCTCACTGCCTGCACACCATGGACTGGGGAGCACAAAGTCGCTTTCCTGACACCACAGAAATGTGCTGCCCTTTAACAGATACACAGCAGTGCCATCAATTATCAACTACACCCTCATGCATCTGCTGACATGTGCTGTGGACTTTCAAGCATGCCTTTGTCTCCCCAGTGGGCAGCATTCAGTATAGGTAATGGTGAATATGACCTCAGGGGGGCATGATATACATATGAATGCCACCTTTGTTTACATATCAGTGCAGCTGGCCATTGCTATTTACATATCAATGCCACCGCTATTTACATATCAATGCCGGTTATTTACATGTAAACATAGGATCTGCAGGTGAGTCATCTGTACACAACAATAGGGCAGAGTTGGGCAGCTTTAGTAGCAGCACTTAGATATCGGGACACAGCACAGGTCTAAAACTTCAAGGAACAAGGGAATTTAAACTAGGATAGTTGGCAAGTATGAGGCAGCTGCTTTGGGCCCCACAACAATGACAGGGCCCAGGGCAGCTGCCCCTTTTGCCCTGCCTTAAAGACGGCCCTGGCTACAGATTGAAAAGGAAAGGTAATTTTTAATAACATTCAATTACGATATTACTCGTGTTGCAATTTTATACGCTATATTATTTTTTTCATGCATTTGCTATGTTTACCCATGAAGGTGGAGGCATCCTTTAAGTGTATTTGACCCTTAACATTGACAGTTTCTTCATTGCTCTCTTTTGGCCTATTAAATATACCAAAAGCGTTTTGTTATAGTTTAAAAAAAAAACTGTTGATCCTGTCCAAAAAAAAAATGTTGATCCTACCAGAAACCAAGTGATTACATTATAGTAGTGAGCATGTAGTATATTAAAAAATGACTAAAAATTAACTTTACTTAAATGATTTAAGACATTAAAGTATAACATTAAAGATATTAAAATATATCTGTACTTTTGATGGGCTCTGCGTAGCTAACATTACTTCCATCGCCATGTTGGATGGCATCTGTCTGTTTACTATGTTTAGAAACAAAAAATATAAATAAACTCCAAAAAAAATAAAAACATAAAATATCAAATAAAATAGCAAATTATGTATTAAAAAATGTATAAAAATACAAACAATTATATAAAATAAATACATTTTTAGTAAAAAAAAATAAAAAAAGATTACATTAACAATATTTATTGAAATATGGGTTTTGACAATTGTATGTATCTCCTAAATATAGGGGCGGTTGGTTATGTAAATATTATTATTTTTTTTTTTTTGGCACTCATTTGTCAATTTTGTTTGAACACTGTCCATGTTTGGTACTGTCCATTACCACGATGGAATGTTGATTTTAAACTATACAAATAAATGTTTAATTTTATTATGACTACTTCTTGGTGAGTTGGTTCTCCCGTCAAAGTCCCACAGGGGGTCCTTAATAATATTTATTAAAATATCAAATTATTTATTAAAATTTATATAAACAATTATATAATGTAAATACATTTTTAGTAAATAAAAAAAAAAATTACAATGTTGAAAAAAAAAAATTAAATCATGATGGAATAAATTACCTAGCAATCTTTTTGATGTCTTTAGCACATTGTGCGGTAGGCCCTGCTCTCTTGTATTAACCTGTGCCACCCAGCCCTCCGACTTCCGTCCCCGTGACCATAATCCTGTGTCATTAACAGGTAGCGCGGTGACCTCGGTCGCAGCCTGAGGGGTTACTATGTAATAACTTATTTACATCAATTTTGATTTTTCCGTTCCTATGCTGTAATATTGGCCATCAGGGCCAACAAGCCTTCGTCTTTCTTTCTGCTTTAAAATGTCACAAATAACAGATTTATGGATTTCTCTAAATACGTTCTTTTGGCTTGACAGCATTAATCATTCATGCCGCTTTCCCCAGTTCTGGATCTTTTTTTTTTTTTCTTACCTCCAACAGATTATTGAAACAGAAAATTAGCACAGGAAAAAAAAAAAGGCTTGGAGGGGTATTGGGACTCCAAATGTCAGCGTTGTACTTACAGTTGTATTACGGCGACAGGGTCAAGAGCTTCAATTATTTGTATATGTAGACGGAGGGGAGACATGAAAGGTTAAGTCACTCGGAGCTATTTTTTTTTTTTCCTGCAGATTAAAGCAGGTCTGATAGTCACCCTCTCCGCCGCCTCCTGACATGGAGCTGAGCGCTGGAAGTTCTCATGTCAGGCCCCGCGCTCCGCACACACTGATTGGTGGCTGTAGCTGGAGGCCATGGAAGAGATGGCGAGCCCTTTATAGTCGAAATCATTACCGGCATCATTAAAGAGGACCTGTCACCGCCGGGCCGAGGATTGTCTCTGCGGAGGAAAGGGAAGAGCTTCAAGCCAGTGGTGGGCTCTGATATGTGATTCTGTTATGCGCACTCAGAAGCTGGAAGACTGTATTCATGGAAATGTAAAGTGGACTTCTCCACGGCTTCTCAACCTTTAAAAATTATAGAAAAAATCTTGAGGCACCCCAGTTCAAAATGGAGTCCCACCATCACATCAGAAGCCTGTCCTCAGTCAACTCATCCCCCCTCACATCAGAGTCCTGGGCCCCCCCCCCACACTCTTTTCACATCAAGGTCTTCATCAGGGGTAGCCCGTCCATTGTGTGCACACGGGCGCCACCCCTCTCGTCCATGCCGCACCGCCCTCCCTATCCATGCGCCCGGCCCCTTTCAGGACATCAGGCGCATGAATTCCTATGGTGGGAATATGCGGAGGTGTGTTTTTTGAAGCACTGATTAGAGCCAGATGCTCTAATAGGCTTCCAAATAGGGTGCATAGCATTGCGTCCGGAGCCCACCCAGGTGTGTTGCAACAGCGAATGAATATCAACTCTCATCTTCCTCCCGGCCAATCAGGAAGCGGGTCTGATACCCGTCACCCGATTGGCTGAAAGGACAGGCGATCCTATTGGATGCCTAGGAGAAGAAGGGAAGAGTCATCCACCGTCAATAGAAGCCCGCTGCCGCTGAAGCATGCAACCCGCCGCTGCTACCAGAGCCCGCCACTGCCACTGGAGCCTACCGCTGCCTGCCCAAGTCTGCAACACGCCCGCTGGGGCCTGCTGTGGTAAGTGCGGGGGGAGGGGGTTGCTGATGCCACCGACCAACTGGGAGGGGTTTGCCCTCCTAGAACAATTCTTACCACCTCCCATATTCTCCTTCTCAACACAAATCCCCTCTCCCCCAATCACCACAGTGCCCAGGGCAGCTTCCCCTCATGCCCACTCCTTGTCCCAGGCCTGCCTCAGCCCCCCCCACCCCCTTCTTTCATATTAGAGACCTCAGTTCTCCCTTTCTCATCTGAGTCATTAGATTGTAAGCACCCGAGGGCAGGAACTGATGTAAATGTACAATATGTCAATTGTTGTCACCATATTGTAACCTGTAATTGATAAATAAATGCTAAGCCTACATGAATACATACCTGACCTTTCCCAAGTGCCTCTCTCTGTAGGCACTTGCTGTGCGCAGAGCAAGAAATACAATGTTAGAAATAATTGCTGTATAAAAAAAATATATATCAAAGAAAGAGAGGGGGGGGGAGAAAGAAAGAAAGAGAGAGAGAAAAAGAAAAAGAGAGTGGTGAAGAGAGAGAAGGAAAGAGAGAGAGGGGAGAGGGAGAAAGAGAGAGAGAAGGGGGGAGAG
>BLSH010378576.1:96918-107009 GCA_018402905.1 Glandirana rugosa | reverse complement strand
CGCGGGGATGCGGGATGTTATACCCGGCGGTGACCATATTTCAAGAGGATTTCACTGTGAACACAAATGAAACTTGAAATGGTAAGGTGATACATAGACGATGGTTTGATTTAGGGCTACATAAGGTTTTTTCTATATATAATTCAATCCGATGTCTGTGATTTCCGTATTACATGCCTTGACTCTTTTGAGACTTTAAATTTTTCTTTTTTGAGAGGGACCAAGTCCTCTTAATGTCCTCTTTTTGAATACCTCCGAAGTCAACAATTTTGAACGTCTCGTCCCCGAAGGTTTTATACCGGTGAAGGTCAAACGAAGTTTTAAAATGGACGGGGCGTCGTTACACTGGACTACATTTCCCCCGAAGACTACACTTTTCCACGGTAAAATTTTGAAGCAAACTGGAAGTGGCCATATTTTGGAAGCCCCTGCTCTGCAAGTTTTAACAACTGAAGCCTCCATAAGTTTTTCTCCTGTAATTCTCCTGAACCAGGGAGAGTTTTTTCTTTTTAAATTTCAGAGTTTTCTCAGTTCCGTACATTATGCCTTTAGTGTCTGTAGCCTAACTTAATATATATCTTTTTTGGAATACATCGGGATTTAGTTTGGTAGCAGATACATAGTGGAATGGTAAAGTTCAAAGTAAACACAAGTGTCACTTTAGGAGAACTTTATACCAGTGGCGGCCCATATTGTAGGGCGTAGGGGCGCCGCCCCCCTAATCCATGCGTATGGCCCCCTATTCTACATGTGGGCTGCTGGATGCATGGATTCCAATGAGGTTTTCTTTTTTTTAGAAGCACGTGATTAGAGCCAGAGGTTCTAATAGGCTTTATAAAAGGGTGGGCTCGGGGCACAGAGCACTGCGCCCTGAGCCCATCCAGTTGTGTGACAATAGCTAATTAATATTCACTATTGTCTTCCTGATTCTCCTCCCGGTCGATCAGGAAGCGGGTCCTGAAACCCGTTGGTAATGATTAAGCTCGTTATAGACGAGTGAAACGCGTCTACATATCTTACCTGCATTTGCCTGACAATAAAACAGCAAGCTTTACATTGTCCATGGAGTGCTGTTTCACCTTTTTCTTCTCCTATGCATATGGCAGCGAGCCAAGAACAGCACCCGGACACATTACAGATTCCCTCCCCACTGGCTTGATCGGTGTATCCTTTTGTATATACCTGAAACCCGTTACCCGATTTTCTGAGAGGAGAGCAATCCTACTGGCCGCCAAGGAGGAAAAGGGAGGAGATGCAGGGGAAGCCGCCGTGAAGCACCAGGAGGAGGAGACGCTGCCCACGACCTAGATGGGGTAAGTGCGGGGCTGGTGACCGACCGGGGGGGAAGGGGTTGGTGGCAGGTGGATTGTTTGCTTCTCCCAAAAAAAATACCACCAGCCGCCACTGCTTTATACCTTTTTAGATGCTACATCGTGACACACTCAGGGGAAAGGTTTGCACACACTTTTAGTGTTACGTTTAGATAAGATCAGGTTGAGTTGTCGAGGGGGCAATTTTCTATGAACATTTGTTGCAAATGTCATCCAGGTTATCCAACGTAATTTTCAGGAACTGGAGATCAATCTGGCGAGGGAATCTTTTTTTCAAGAGAAAAATAATATAATATAGTGTATATACATGGCTATATGACTATAAATGGCTGAAGCCATTTATTATCAATCAACTGTGTTTACTCTTTTTAAATCATAATGACAACAGAAACTACCCAAATGTCCCTGATCAAAAGTTTACATACCCCAGTTCTTAATATTGTGTATTCCCCTTTAACATCAATGACAGCTTGAAGTCTTTTGCGGTATTTGTGGATGAGGCTCTTTATCTTCTCAGATGGTAAAGCTGCCCATTCCCTCTTGGCAAAAAGCCTCCAATTCCTGGAAATTCTCGGGCTGTCTTGCATGAACTGCATGTCTGAGATCTCCCCAGAGTGGCTCAATGATATTGGGGTCAGGAGACTGAGATGGCCACTCCAGAACCTTCACTTTATTCTGCTGTAGCCAATGACAGGTCGGCCTTGTGTTTTGGATCATTGTCATGTTGGAATGTCCAGTTACGTCCCATGCGCAGCTTCCTGGCTGATGAATGCAAATGTTCCTCCAGTATTTTTTTTAACATACTGCATTCATCTTGCCATCAATTTTGACCAAATTTCCTGTGCCTTTGTAGCTCACACATCCCCAAAACATCAGCGATCCACCTCTGTGTTTCACAGTAGGAATGGTGTACCTTTCATCACTGGCCTTGGTGACTTCTCTCCAAATGTAGCATTTATGGTTGTGGCCAAAAAGCTCAATTTTGGTCTCATCACTCCAAATGACTTTGTGCCAGAAGGTTTGAGGCTTGTCTCTGTGCTGTTTGGCGTATTGTAAGCGGATACTTTGTGGCATTTGCGTAGTTATGTCTTTCTTCTGGTGACTCGGCCATGCAGCCCATCTTTCTTCAAGTGCCTCCTTATTGTGCATCTTGAAACAGCCACACCACATGTTTTCAGAGAGTCCTGTATTTCACCTGAAGTTATTTGTTGGTTTTTCTTTGCATTCCGAACAATTTTCCTGGCAGTTGTGGCTGAACAATTAGTTGGTCTACTTGACCGTGGTTTGGTTTCAACGGAACCCCTCATTTACCACTTCTTGATTAGAGTTGGAACACTGCTGTTTGGCATTCCTTGGATATTTTTTATATCCCTTTCCTGTTTTATACATTTCAACTACCTTTCCCGCAGATCCTTTGACAATTCTTTTGCATTCCCCATGACTCAGAATCCAGAAACATCAGTGCAGCACTGGATGACAGATGCAAGGGTCTGTCAGGAGTCCAGAAACTCATTGACCTTTTATACACACACGCTAATTACAAGCAAACAGATCACAAGTGAGGATGGTTACCTTTAATAGCCATTCAAACCCCTTTGTGCCAACTTATGTGCATGTTATCAGGCCAAAATCACCAGTGTATGTAAACTTTTGATCAGGGTCATTTGAGCAGTTTCTGTTCTCATTATGATTTAAAAAGAGTAAACACAGTTGATTGATAATAAATGGCTCCAGCCAAACACTAACTGTGAGTGAAAGAAATGTTTTTGTGTTATCATTCATATTCTCTGAAAAATGGCCAAGAAATCATAAATTCTGCCAGGGTATGATTCATGATTACTAACCTAATATTGAGTAGGTTCACTTTTGCCGCCAAAATAGCCCTGGCCTGTCCAGGCATGGGCACCACTTCACCTCTGAAGGTATGCTGTGGTATCTGGCACCAAGCCGTCAGTAGCGGATCTTTTAAGTCCTGTAAGTTGTGAGGTGGAGCCTCCATGGATCAGACTTGCTTTTCCAGCACATCCCACAGATGCTCAGTTGGATTGTGATCAGGACAATTTGGGGCAAAATCAACACCTCAAACTCATTGGGTTGCTCAAACCATTCTTGAACCATTTTTGCAGTATAGCAGGGTGCATTATCCTGCTGAAAGAGGCCACTGCCATCAGGAAATATTGTTTACATGAAGGGGGGTGTACCTGGTCAGCAACAATGTTTAGGTAGGTGGTACGCGTCAAATAACATTCACATGAATGGCAGGGCCCAATGTTTCTCAAGAAAACATTGTCCAAACCATCACACTGCCTCCACTGGCTTGTCTTCTTCCCATACTGCACCCAGTTACCATCTCTTTCCCAGGTAAGGGACCCACACCAACCCGGCCATCCACATGATGTAAAAGAAAACATGATTTATCAGACCAGGCCACCTTCTTCCATTGCTCCATGCTCCAGTTCTGATGGTCACATACCCTTTATAGGCACTTTAGCTGTGGACACGGGTCAGCATGGGCACCCTGACCAGTCTGCAGCTACACGGTCCCATACACAACAAACTTCGATGCTCATTCTTTCTGCTTTCAACACATCAACTTCAGGGGCAGCATCCTAATATGCCTAATATATCCCAACCACTTCCACTTATTCACTTTACCTGTGTAGCACCCTGGTCTTGAACAGGGATGCTGTCAAATTTAGTTTGCTGGACAGTAGTTAGCCTAGCCAATTGTTAAGGGGATCTCCTGATTATTTTCCTAACTCTGAGTTTGATGCACCTCTCTCCTCTGCCATCGGGTGGCACTGCTACTGATGGCATTGGAATGATAAGGTATATATGAACTTGGAATATGAATGGATAGGCTGCTCTAGCCAATGGGCAGGGGTTTTCTTGGGCCTGCTGAGAGAGCCTTTATATTTGGAAGTAGTCAGGTGATCGTTGTTCTGTGCCACCTGGATGGCTATCTTGGTGAACGTGTGTTGAAAGCTCCCAGCTGCTAGGCCAGAAGCCTGAGGCCTATCCGGGAGTTCCTGGTTGGCAGGCAGTCTGAGGCCTACCCAGGACAAGAAGAAGCAGCGGAGGGTTGGGACTTCATATTGGAAGTCTAACCAAGTTGCATGGGTTATACTGGCCGGAGAAACCATCTTTGTCGGAGAAAGACAACCAGTCCTGTCGCCAGAGGCAAAGTGTGAATCAGGGTCAGAGGTGAAGGAGAAACTGTCACCCTCAAGGCACAACGCTCCTGTTATCAGAGGCCAGAGTTGAGAGTCTAAGAGAGTACCAGAGCAGCCTTTTTCACTTCAACCCAGCAGAATAGAGGGGGTGACGCTTGCAAGAGAGAGTTCAGCAGTTGGGCTGAAGAGCAGAGGAAGGGACCCAGCAGGTCAGCGTGGGGACACTCAAAAAGTACAGCAGTTGGCTGTGTGAATTTCAAGGGACCCAGTGGCAGTGGGAGCCCAAGTCTTGTTGGGAGACTGTGAGTTCAAACTCAGGAAGCTGCAGCGGGAGGCTGTGAGATGAAGGCTAGATTTACACAACGGGGATACCAAGCTTGGTATGTGTATTGATCATTGTTGAATACTCAAGGAAATAGTTATTGTCAGGCACAGTTTAGTTGGAAGGCTGTGAGACTATACAACTACCATAAGAGTCCTATTTTGTGAGTCTCTGAGTGTGCTAAGTGCTGTTGCACCTATGCAAAGGGTGTCCTGGCCCTAACCCTCTCTCCCCAATTCTTGAATAGAAAAATAAATCTCTTTTGTTCTGCATCATCAAAGTGTCTGGTACCCAACTTAGTTCTTCTATCTGCTCCTACCAAGCCTAGTAACCCACCCTATGAAGATGGAAGTCAGCTCTTCCTGTCCCTGAATGTCACCATTTGCTTTTCAGAGGTCGGGGCCTGGGATAGACCGGAAAAGTTTGCAAACTTTGAGCAAGATTCTCAATTGTTGGCAAAGAGAACCCAGGCAGATTTGCTCATCCTTATTACTGACCCAAACCACGTCATTACAGAAGAGGGTGGTAATGTGGAGGTCAGCAGGAAGAACCAGCGAGAGCTGATTTATATATATTAGCAAATTACAAGACCCAAGGCTCAAAAATGATTGACCACAAAATTCTCTTTAAGCACAAGCAGAAATAATACAATCCTGAAGCTTAATTGGCACGTACACAATTGTGAGCTAGGTATGCTAAGTCAAATCTGTTAGTGATTAGATCAGTAACGATTAACAATATCCCACCCATTGGAAAGTAATTTCGAAAAACTATATAATGCTGTAATCTCTACATAACACATCCTTTGCTGAAAGAGAATTCCTGATCCTATTCATTCCTGATGTATATATGTATATATGTTGTGTATCCTAATTGGCATGGTGCCCCGTCTGTCAGAATAATCAAGAATCAGATATGAGATTTTTTTATTATTTAACCCCACTGTTCACAGTGTGTTACTTTATCATTACCAGAGAATGCAGAAACGGCTTTGAGATAGAAAATGTGTTTTTTTTTTTCATAAATACGTCTGAGGAATAAAGTGTATTGCAACTAACAGCAGCAAATTCTCAAACCATAGGAGTATCACCTAAGGCCTGTTAACAGGGGTGGTAGTGGTGATGTTGATAGCACTTCAATCATCCTGACACATTGGTTGATATGGGCATTATTTCTATTATTGCATTGTAATATATAATGAAATAGTTCAACTCACCATAATGCAGAATCAGTGGGAGCCCTCAGCTTGTCACTTACCACCAGATGCAGTGTGGCACTAGCCTGCCACCACTGCCACCAGATGCAACTTGCCATCACAGCTACCAGATGCATCCTGCCACCTCAGTCACCAGATGCAGCTTGCCATTAGCCTGCCACCACAGGCACCAGATGCAGCGTGTCAATAGCCTGCGTCTACAGCCACCAGATGCAGTGTGCCACTAGTCTGCCACCTCAGCCACCAGATAAAGCCTGTCACCACAACCAACAGATTCAGTGTGCCACTAGCCTGCCACCACAGCCACCAGATGCAGCCTGTCACCACTGCCACCAGATGCAGCTTGTCGCTGCAGTTACCAAATGCAGTGTGCCACTAGCCAGCCACCAGATGTAGACTGCCACCACAGCCACCAGATGCAGCAATCTACTACAGCCACCAGATGCAACATGTCACTAGCCTGCCACCACAGCCGCCAGATGCAGCATGTCACTAGCCTGCCACCACAGCCGCCAGATGCAGCATGTCACTTGCCACTATAGCCTACCACCAGATGCAGCATGCCTCTAGCCTGCCACCACAGCAACCAGATGCAGGTTGCCACTGTGTGAGGGTTTTGTGCATAGTAAAGCCTCTTGAAGCCTCTCTCCTATCACCTCCCTAGGAATCCAGCATTCAAGTTCAGCAGAGGGGAAACTGGCACATGTGCACTACACTATAAGGTTGAAGATTCAGAATTTATTGAGGCAGACCCACAGTGATGCAGTGGTGATTTAATGTTTCTGCTCTCCCACCGATCATCTCCTTGTGCGCAGCCCAGCTTTTAACAGGGCACGGACCGACAACAGTCCGCGGCCTTGGGGGTTGAGGGCCTCCGCTATTGTGCAAATAATGTGATCATGTTATGAACATGTCCGCTTTGCGATGGTGATCACATGGCTTTGCTGGTGAGCAAACTGTTAGGGTTAGTGTTAGAATTAAAATTATGGTTAAAAGGATTAGTATTAGGGTTAGCATTTCTCAATAGGTAACCTCAAAATCATATGGCTTTGTAGACTATAGTGCAAATGATATGATCTATGTGATGACCATCTCAGCACTGAGATGGTGATCGCACCGCTTGTTAGTAAGCAAAGAGTTAGGGTCAGTGTTAAGATTATCATTAGAGCTAGAATGAGAATTAGCATTAGGAAAAGTGTTCATCAATATGTAAGGTCAAAATCACATGGCTTTGTTAACCTGTAGCGCACATGTTGTGATCCATGTGATGAGATGACCAGGTCAGCTTTGTGACAGTGATCACATGGCTTTGTTAGAAAGCAAAGAGTTAGGGTTATCGTTAGGATTAGTCTAAGAATTAGTAGTAGGGTCAGCTTTAGCATTAGTGTTTCTCAATATGTAATCTCAAAATCACATTGCTTTGTTGCCCTATAGCACAGGTGATGCGATCCACGTGATGACCATGTCGGCGCATATGGTGATCATATGGCTTTGTTGGTAAACAAAAAAGTTAAGGCTAGCATTAAGGTTATCATTAGGGTTAGCGTAAGGATTAGAATAAGGATTAGTGTTCCTCAATATGTAATGTCAAAGTCACATGACTTTGTTGAACTGTAGTGCAAATGATGTGATCCAAGTGCTGACCATGTCTGCTCTGAGATGGTGATCACATGGCTTTGTTGGTAATCAAAAGGTTAGGGTTAGAATTATGTTAGCATTAGGGTAAGCGTTAAAATTAGCATTAGGATTAGTAGTAGGGTTAGCATTATGATTATTGTTCCTCAATATGTAACATCAGAATCAGTATAGCTCAAAATACGTGAGCCATATGATGAGAAGACCATGTCAGCTCTGAGATGGTGATCATATGGCTTTGTTGGTAAGCAAAGAGTTAGGGATAGCATATGGATTAGCTTTAGGGTTTGTGTTAGGATTAATGAAAGGATTGGTATTAGGGTTTGCATTAGGATTAGTGTTCCTCAATATTCCATGTTAAAATCACATAGTTTTGTTGACCTATAGCAGGGGTAGGCAAACTGGGGCCCTCCAGCTGTTGCAGAACTACAAGTCCCATCATGCATCTGGAAGTAATTGTAACTGCCAGCCTTGCAATGCCTTATGGGAAATGTAGTTCCACAACATCTGGAGGGCTACTGGTTGCCTACTCCTTACCTATAGCATAAATGATGTGATCCATGTGATTGCCATGTCATCAAAGAAATGGTGATCACATGGCTTTGTTAGTAAGCAAAGTATTACGGTTAGAGTCGGGATTAGTCTTAGGGTTAGAGTTAGAACTAATTAAAGGATTGGTATTAGGGTTTGCATTAGGATTAGTGTTCCTCAATATGTAACTCCACAGAAACTGCTCTCCTAAAACTCACAAACAATTTACTAATAGCAAAAAACAATGAACACTATTTTGTACTCCTACTTCTGGACCTTTCGGCTGCCTTTGATACGGTTGACCACCCCCTCCTCCTAAAAAACCTTTACTCCTTTGGTCTCCATGACTGTGCTCTTCGTTGGCTCTCATTCAACCTATCTCACAGCACATTCAGTGTCACTTACAATTGTACTTCCTCTGCTCCTCTTCCTTTCTTGGTCGGGGTCCCCCAAGGTTCTGTTCTTGGGCCTCTCCTATTCTTAATCTACACCTCCTCCCTGGGTCAGCTGATAGCCTCCCATGGCTTTCAATATAATTTCTACACTAATGACACCCAAATCTATCTCTCTACCCTTCAGCTCACAACATCAGTCTCATTGCGCATTACTAATTTACTGACCAACATATCTGTCTGGATGTCACACCACCTCCTCAAACTCAACCTGTTCAAAACCGCGCTCATAATATTTCCTCCTCCACGGCCCCTTCACCTGACTTCTCTGTCAAGATCAATAGGACAACCATCAATCCATCCTGCATGCCAGGGTGCTAGGTGCAATACTCAACTCTGCATTATCCATTTGGCTCCACATCCAGTCACTTTCCAAAGCATGCCACCTCAACCTCTGCAACATCTCCAAAATACGCCCCTTACTAACCAATGACAACACAAAACTCCTAATCTACTCCATGGTCATCTCTTGCCTCGACTACTGCAACACCCTCCTCATTGGCTTACCTTTACATAGGCTATCCCCCCTTCAGTCCATCATGAATGCTGCTGCCAGGCTCATCCACCTTACTAAACCAATCAGTGTTTGCTACCCCTCTCTGCCAATCCCTCCACTGGCTGCCACTCACCCAACAAATTAAATTCAAAATACTAACAATAACTTACAAAGCCATCCACATCCTGGCCCCAGCTACATTACTAGCCTAGTGTCAAAATACCAACCAAATTGTTTCCTTCGTTCCTGCTCTCTAGTTTGCTTGTCACCTCCTCCAATGCTCGCCTCCAGGACCTCTCCTGAGTCTCTCCCATCCTTTGGAATTCTCTACCCCAAATTGTCCAACTATCTCCTACTCTATCCACTTTTAGGCAATCCCTGAAAACCCTTTTCTTTAGAGAAGCCTATTCTGCCCCCACCTAACAACTGTACTTTTATTTTCTCCAACAGCTCATCCCCCACAGTTATTACCTTTTCTATCACAAGACCCTCGCCATTTAGATTGTAAGCTCTAATGAGCAGGGCCCTCTGATTCCTCCTGTATTAAATTGTATTGTAACTGTATGGTCTGCCCTCAAGTTGTAAAGCTCTGCACAAACTGTTGGCCCTATATAAATCCTGTACTATAATAATAATAAGGTAACGTCAAAATGAAATCGCTTTGTTGACCATATAGCAAGCACAAATAATGTGATCCATGTGATGACCAAGTCAACGCAGAGATGATGATCACATGGCTTTGTAGGTAAACAAAGAGCATTAAGGTTAACATTAACCACATCAGGACCGCCCACCGTCAAATGACGGCGGAGCGGTCCTGCTCTTCCAGCGGGTGGACGTCATATGACGTCCTCCCTTTAAGCCGGGATTGCGCGCGATCGGGCGCGCGCATCCCGGCTCTGTCGGTGTCGGCGTGTCCCCAGGACACGCCGCTA
>BLSH010378576.1:65049-94420 GCA_018402905.1 Glandirana rugosa | reverse complement strand
AACGCAGGAAAAAAAGTGTGTTTATCTCGAAAGAAAACCACCATAAATTAGTGATCCTCCCCCAAATAAAAAACTCGATATTTATTTTTTTCTAACTTTAAAAAAACTTTTTTACGGAAAAAGAAACAAAGCCAGTATTTTAAAACGTTTAATCATTAAAAAGAAACATTTAAAACCGGTTTTAAATATGACGATGGATAGAAACCATTTTTATTGGGTTTTTTCACATATAATAAACCAAGAACACTTTCAATATCTCAGATGTTCGATACCACGGTTAGTAACTTTTAACTAGTCTAGACTAGTGTGGACTATATGACTGTCGGATAGAGTAAAGAACTCTGGGATTGTGAGATAGGCTGTCAGTATATCAGGTGTGATCAGATCTGATCAATTTTCAATGATTGGCACCATAGCTTGTAGACTCTATAACTTTCACAAGAACCAAATAATATACACTTTTTTGGGTTATTTTTACCAAAGATAGGTAGCAGTATAAATTTTGGCCAAAATTTACAAAGAAAAATTACTAATTTGCAAAATTTTATGACCGAAACAAAGAAAAAGGCATTTTTTCAAAAAAATTTCAATCTTTTTTTATTTATAGCTCAAAAAATAAACCCCCTCCTAGTGATTAAATACCACCAAAAGAAAGCTCTATTTGTGTGAAAAAAAGGACGCAAATTTCATATGGGTACCGTGTTGCATGACTGAGTAATTGTCATTCAAAGTGTGATAGCGCTGAAAGCTGAAAAATGGCCTGGACAGGAAGGGGGTTTTCGTGCCAGGTACTGTTGTGGTTAATGACTGTAGTGTTCCTCAGTATTAACATTAACAGATCGCTGTCTATTCTCCCTTAATCCATCTTTATCACGTTAAGTCTTAATTTTAGTATCTACAGAGGTAGATTTTTTTAACTCTTTTCCTCACAATCATTTTACTTATTTTAGACTATAGGTTCACTTCCAATGGGAAATAGAATCACATTTAATAGTAACACTTTTCTTTTGCAATGTTTAATTTTAAATAAAAAATATATGGTAACTAAAACGGCAGAAATAGAAGAAAAAAAAAACATTTTGCATGTTTCTCATTTGGCTTCTGCTCAATTAATGTGACAGATGGTGTTTTATAGTCCTAATGGTGTAAATTCTGTAAAAGCTTATCATTTCAATAAACAGACATATTTGTTTCGCCCTAAATGCAACAGATTTTAACATTCACATTATTTTGGTTTTCCTCAATACTGTACCTTGTGTGTTGACAACAGCCTTGCTTACGCCATCTCTTGGGGTAGACATCCTCAGGTGGGTTTTATTTTGGTACAAAGTAACAAGAATTCACATAGTAATTTCTGGTTTAAAACTGACCACAATGGGCTTTATTGTCCAACCCATGACATATATACAGTAGGCCATAGGCGTAGCTTGAAGCTTGTGGGCCCCGATGCAAAAGCTGACCTGGGCCCCCCATTACCAACTGCTGCTTTTACAGTGTGCTTGCCCTGTCACTCTGTGTAGGTGAAACTGGAAACTCAGAGTGCCCAGGATGGCCCTTGGTGGGCCCTGGAGTTTACTGAATTACCTACACAAGGTGACACAGCGAGCACTTTTACCCAGGGACACCATGTAACATGGAGCAGACAACTTCTGAGGAGTGGAGACCTACCTGAATAATATGAGAGACAGCAAGGATCTCCAGGGGTTCAGCTCCCTTATTTAAGAAATTAACCAGCAAGGCCGATCTTAATATTAGGGAAAACTTGGAGAAAGAAGAAAACAAATGACGCTGCAAAAATCTAAACTTAGCACACCTTAGTGGATATTGTCAGTAAGTAGAGCTATGGACAGAGTCCCCATCACATAGAGCCCCCCCCATCATATCAGAGCTCCCCATCGCATCAGAGCCCTCCCCATGACATCACAGCCCACCTTTCCCATGACATCAGAGCCCCCCCATGGCATCAGAGCTCCCTCCATCACATCAGAGCCCCCCATCGCATCAGAGCCCTCCCCATCACATCAGAGCTCCCTCCATCACATCAGAGCCCCCTCCATCACATAATGTCATCATGGAGGAGTGGAAGAGGACTCCAGTGGCAACCCGTGAAGCTCTGGTGAATTCCATGCCCAAGAGGGTTAAGGCAGTGCTGGAAAATAATGGTGGCCACACAAAATATTGACACTTTGGGCCCAATTTGAACATTTTCACTTAGGGGTGTACTCACTTTTGTTGCCAGTGGTTTAAACATTAATGGCTGTGTGTTGAGTTATTTTGAGGGGACAGCAAATTTACACTGTTATACAAGCTGTACACTCACTACTTTACATTGTAGCAAAGTGTCATTTCTTCAGTGTTGTCACATGAAAAGATATAATAATATATTTACAAAAATGTGAGGGGTGTACTCACTTTTGTGAGATACTGTGTATATACAGTTGACCTGATCAAAAGATTACATACCCCAGTTCTTAATACCGTGTATTGCCCCCTTTAACATCAATGACAGCTTGAAGTCTTTTGTGGTATTTGTGGATGAGGCTCTTTATCTTCTCAGATGGTAAAGCTGCCCATTCCTCTTGGCAAAAAGCCTCCAGTTCCTGAAAATTCTTGGGCTGTCTTGCATGAACTGCAAGTTTGAGATCTCCCCAGAGTGGTCAATGATATTGAGGTCAGGAGACTGAGATGGCCACTCCAGAACCTTCACTTTATTCTGCTGTAGCCAATGACAGGTCGACTTGGCCTTGTGTTTTGGATCATTGTCATGTTGCAATGTCCAAGTACATCCCATGCATTTATCTTGCCATCAATTTTGACCAAATTTCCTGGGTCTTTGTAGCTCACACATCCTCAAAACATCAGCGATCCACCTCTGTGTTTCACAGGCCTTGTTGACTCCTCTCCAAATGTAGCATTTATGGTTGTGGCCAAAAAGCTCAATTTTGGTCTCATCACTCCAATTGACTTTGTGCCAGAAGGTTTGAGGCTTGTTTCTGTGCTGTTTGGCGCATTGTAAGTGGGATACTTTGTGGCATTTGAGTAGTAATGGCTTTCTTCTGGCAATTCACCATGCAGGCCATCTTTCTTCAAGTGCCTCCTTATTGTGCATCTTGAAACAGCCACACCACATGTTTTCAGAGAGTCCTGTATTTCACCTGAAGTTATTTTCGGGTTTTTCTTTGCATCCCGAACAATTTTCCTGGCAGTTGTGGCTGAAATTTTAGTTGGTCTACCTGATCGTTGTTTAGTTTCAACAGAACCCCTCATTTTCCACCTCTTGATTAGAGTTTGAATACTGCTGATTGGCATTCTCAATTCCTTGGATATCTTTTCATATTTCTTTCCTGTTTTATACAGTTCAGCTACCTTTTCCCACAGATCCTTTGACAATTCTTTTGCTTTCCCCATGACTTAGAATACAGAAACGTCAGTGCAGCACTGGATGAAAGATGCAAGGGTCTGTCAGGAGTCCAGAAACTCATTGACCTTTTATACACACAGTAATTACAAGCAAACAGATCACAGGTGAGGATGGTTACATTTAATAGCCATTCAAACCCCTTTGTGTCAACTTGTGTGCATGTTACCAGGCCAAAATCACCAGGGTATGTAAACTTTTTTTATCAGGGTCATTTGGATAATTTCTGTTGTCATTATGATTTAAAAAAGAGTAAACACAGTTGAGTGATAATAAATGGCTTCAGCCAAACACTAACTGTGAGTGAAAGAAATGTTTTTGTGTTATCATTCATATTCTCTGATAAATGGCCAAGAAATCATAAATTCTGCCAGGGTATGTAAACTTATGAGCACAACTGTACATATATTGGGATGCCTGCCTTTACACGCACATTAACTTTTAATGGCATCCCAGTCTTAGTCCATAGGGTTCAATATTGAATTGGCCCACCCTTTGCAGCATGATAGCAATATAGTAACATGGATACAAAAAAGCATCACACTTATGTGCTTTACAATGGTATCCAATGAAGGGAAGTGAAACAATTTTTAATGGAAGGTGCTATTATCTGACTTACAAACTGTATGACAGTTCCATGTGCAAGTGACGGGCTGCCTTGGAACTGGTAAATCATCTTGTAAGTCTGATAGTGTCAGATTTGAGCAATTGTTTGCCCAATTTAAACTATCAGGCCATCCAGAAGTTCCTTAGCTGTGGGAATGCATTGGCTTATATGAAATATTTAACATGATAGCTTGCTCATGAAAGTACTTCTGAGGAAATATTAAGTCGGAGCTGAGTGATGGAAAAAAATCCTTCCGATTCACATAGAAATACATATTAGTGATTGTTTTAGAAATGGTCAAATGTGAAGATTTCTATAAAGGGTTAGTCCACGAAAAATAATATTTTTTTATGGGTGGTGGCTAAGCCAGTCCCTTGTTTCTTGCAGTGCTTGGGTACTCCAATAGTGAGCTTTCCCTATTATAATTACAACTGCTCCTGTCCAACTAGGAGTTTCAGGTGTCCCTACTTACCTTGGTGTGTTCTGACGTTTCCTGTTCCAGTCTTTATAACGTAAAAACAAAAAAAATAGAATTAATCAGGTATGGTAGGAACCCTTTATAACCGGCACAGAAGTTGTGTAGACTTGGAACTCAGAGCAGAGATTTCACCAATGGATTCACCAAGAGATAGAATAAGCAATAGAAAGTTACTACAGAACACAGTAGTGATGTACAGTAAGGGTCAGCAAGAGGAACCAAGAACTGTGTTCCCACCTGAATCATGCCAGCTCTGTTCCTTTTCTCTTCAAATTGTCAATAAAATTAGTAGGTTAATGTCATGCCATTGTCTTTTTTTGTAAAGAACAAGTCCAGGATAGCTGAAAACAGCTTCTGAAACCCCAGTAGATACTCAAAGTCAATTCTATCTTTATTATCGTGTTTATTTGGCCTTCTACATTGACTTCAGTGCATTTTACAAAAATGCATTTTACCAAAACCTTCCTGTTGTTGCCCAAATTTTGATAAAATTTTTGCTCATTCCAAGAGAACATAGAGAACAAATTAGGATGTATGAGTCCTCCTTCATTGTCCAATTAGCTGATTGTGGGCTTGAAGGTAACACTACTGTATTCCTTAACGTAACGGGGAAACAGGTATCACTCTTCTGTCTGACGAAGGTGTATGTATCACAATTACAAAATAAAAGTCCTTTGGCAGATAACACAGTTCACTCATCACTGATTGGTATTTCATCTATGTATGGTTTATTTTGGCTGGAGTTCTGCTTTAACTGTCTCTCTTTCATGTGAGGAACAGAGGAGTTATGGGTGATACTGGGCACAGGCATCAGCCTAAAAAAAGTTTCTCTTCTGCAAAAATCTGATTTCCTGAGGGACAACCAGGACTCGAAGCCTGTCAGGATTTTGATGAGGTGATGAAGTGCCTTCTAAACCTTCAACGAACAGCACGCAGGCGAGAATCAGAAGATATAATGACAGGGGTCCGGACTTATTAACTGTGAAGAGGCTAAAAAATGTGTGCATGACCGATATTATATAAATGCATACTGTACATATGTAATTTTATATATATATATAAAATATTTAAAATGTCAGCATGAGACATATTGCAGCTAACACCATTGTCAAATAAAGCATTGTTAAAAGAAGAATATTGTACTGAAGAGACCTATTATAAAAAAAACCCAAGTGTATCCCAAGCACATACATGCAAAGAGTGTACATACCTACCTTTTCTGACACCTGAACTACTCAGTGTTGCTCCGTTGCAGAGAACTGGTTTTCCAAAAGATTGCTAGGAAATCAACACTTTCAACATTGTTGATCCTCCAAGGCCTCCCACAGCTATCACTGGTTTCTCCCTTTGACTGTATGTCACTATTGTATCCTACGATGGAGACTCAGAAGATCAACATTCCTGGAGGTGTCAGTTTCTTAGCGGACTTTGAGGGACCAGTTCTCTGCAATGAAGCAGCATTGAGCGCATAGGTAGAAGGAAAGCTTCGTACCTTCTTCTATACAGGCTTTATATTGTGCTGCTCAGTGGCTTAGTGGTAAGCATTTCTGCCTTGTCGTACTGGGGTCCCCGGTTGTTAAAACAGATAAAGACTCACAGACCACATCCTTGCTGTGGTTTGGTCCTTCAGACTCGTCTCATGGCAGACTCCTCCAGACACTTTACAGAACTATTTATATGTGAGGCCTTCTTTTCAAGATGCCCCATCCTGGCATAGCCAGTGCTGACAATACTTAGAATCACTACTACTACTCTGGAAGCCATGACAACACTTCAAGGCCACACCAGGTATCCACATTGGGCATTCCTGTGCCCCTACCCTACTGGCACGCCTACTGAGTCCATCTTCTATCCTTTAACAGGAGAAGCTGGAATACACAATGAGTGGTGGGGACGTCAAAAACTCCCATATGGGCAGGGGCAGATTTGGGAATTATGGCAGGAATATCTCCCCATTGGAGTATCCAAGACATATAAGAAGCTGGGAGATCACTCCTCCTACCAAGCTCAGAAAATGAGTAAATGATCACTTTTGCATAGATGTATCCTTTCTTTTTGTCTAAGATTAAGTGTAGTTTCTGTTCCCTATCAGTGGGGTGCCTTTAGCTGTGGGGAACAGAAGTACTTGCTGGTGTGAAGGGCTTTGAGAGGTCCATTGCCTCTGAATTCGAGTGGTGCTACCTGTTCTGGCTGCGGGTGGGAAGGCAAAGAGCCCATCTGGGAGGGAGAGGGGGGGGGGGGGTGGCGCTAGAAAAAACCTATGAGTTTGGGACCTCACTGTGTGAAATTGTAGTAGGTCACCATGTCAATTGCTTTTTTTCTGCACTTCACCTCAGGGGCAAGACCTTTTAGCCGAGACCAGGGCATTTTTTTTTACCAGGCTTTAAAACCCAGCCATTGTATACATATTGGCACCTTATTTCTTTTATCTCCACTTGTGTGTTGCTTTCACTTGTTTTTGTGTTTTCTCCCAAAAGGATTGAAGAGTATGGGTTTTTGTGCTTTCCCTGATATCTAAGAGGAGGATGTGTGGCCATCAGGTTCCTTCCTCTCCTACCTCAGAGGTCTTTCTTTGGGAGATCCCTTACCTAGTACTCGGTGGTTGTCATCAGCTAGCCGCAAGAAGTGGGGTCCACCAGGCCTTTTGACTAAGTAGACCAGAGTGTCCTTGCCCCTGTCAGGAGCCATGTGCTCCATGGAGGTCAAGGAAGCTCCTTCCTCTTCTGGAGATAACTTTGTGTGTGTTTCATTTTTTTTTTGGTTCACTTGATGATTATTTTTTTTTTTTAGCCGCACCCACTGCGGGCTCTAAATTTCTGAAAAAAAAATACTTTAAGCACAAAATGTTCAGGTTTGACAGTTGCGCTCCTTGAAATGTGTCATTGGATTATTCTTAATCCTGAAGTCTAGGGTTATGATCTGGGGCCCGTAGGTTCCTTCCTACCTTGCCTTGGGGATCTCTCCTTGGGAGAGCCCTCACTCAGTGCTTGGTGGTTGGCTTCAGCTAGTCAAGAGGAGCAAGGCCTGTCAGGACTTATGTCTAGGTGGACCAGCGTGCCCTTGCCCCTGTCAGGAGCCTTGTGCTCCAGGGGGGTCAAGGAAGGTCCTTTCTCTTCAGGAGAGGACCTTTTCGTGTGTGTTTCCCATGCACTTTTTTGGTTCACTGTGTTTAGTTTTTTGTTTAATGTACCCACCATGGGTTTGAAATTTTTGGAAAAGCATAAAATGTTCAGGTTTGACAGTTGCGTTCTTTGAAACTTGTCATTGGATTTTTTCTTGACCCTGAAGTCTAGGGTGAGGATCTGTGGCCCTTAGGTTCCTTCCTACTTTGCCTTTGAGATCTCTCTTCAGGAGAGCCCTTACCCAGTGCTTGGTGGTTGGCTTCAGCTAGCCAAGAGGAGCAAGGTTTGTCAGTACTTTTGGCTAGGTGGACCAGAGTGCCCATGCACCTGCCAGCAGCCTTGTGCTCTGGGGTGTCAAGGATGGTCCTTCGTCTTCAGGAGGTGACCCTTTTGTGTGTGTTTCACATGCACTTTTTTGGTTCACTTGGTGTTTAGTATTTTATTTTTGATGTACCCACCATGGACTTTAAATTTAAAAAAAAAATCCTTTAAGCACAAAATGTACCGGATTTGACAGTTGCGTTCATTGAAACGTATCATTGAATTATCCTTGATCCTAAAAACAATATACAATAAACAATAAATAGTCTAAGATGTCTTCCTTTGACCTAAATTTGAAGGAATTGTTTTGTCACTCGTCTCCGATCTAACACCTAGCACTTTCTCAGGAAGCTCAGATTCACTTTAATGAGCTAGCTTTCGCACTAAATATTTAAAATAAGCAAATTCCTTCCCACTGTTTACAAACCCAGAGTAAAGATATATTTTTTTTCTTATCTTTCGGCCAAATCCCGCGCGACATGCAAACTCTTTGACAAATCTGTCAGTGGGAATAAGAAGTGTCTGCGGTTTTTCCTCCTATATGACATGGTGTCATAAGTAGGTACAGTGACAATGACAGGATATGCATTGACAAAGAAAACAGTCTTGCTGTCGTCACAGGAACCTTTAAAACGCATCCCAAAAAAACCTCAACACATGTCACCAGACACAAGATTACAAAATGTGGAGCCATGATTTTGTGACATTTATTTCAGCGAACGGGATAATGAGAGGTAGCAACAGTTGGTTGGTTTTGTGTTACCAAAATATAAAAAAAATATAATAATAAAAATAATCCAATGTCTCAGCGCAAGCAGAACGTAAGTCTGTATCACTGCAACGCTGACAATATATATCTTTATTTAGAAAAAAATAATAAAGAAAAAAAATAACATTCAAAAATTTTGTAGTTAGAGTACGGCTTGACAAATTGGCTGAGGCACAACAATGGAAGAGTTTTGTGGAGGAAAAAAAAATGATTTATGCAAACAAGAAAAAGAACAAGTTATAGAAAAAAATGTTAAGGTGACGCTTATGTATCATTGGGGCTTTCAACTAAACCGTACAAGTAGCTGCACAAGTAAAACGACCCTCATTTTATATTTTCCATCCAGGTGGGTCAAGACGGTCTATCAAAAAATATAGCCACATTTTACAAAGGCTGTCATTGTTACTGTTACCAAATAAAGTGCACCATGCTGGGCAAAAGCAGTCACGTGCTTTGTTTGCTATTTTCATTCTGTGCTTGCCCCCCAATTTAAAGCTGAAATCCAGGCAAATAGATGGAATACAAAGGGTTTGTATTTCTGTACACAGCTCTGTTACACACTACAGTCCAAGGAAGGGGACCTGTTAGTTCTCTATTGTAGTTTCACTTTCACTTACAGGTGTAGCTCCCTCTAGAGTGTGCTAGAAGTAGTGTAAGAATTTAGAATAAGTAAATTCTAGTTTAGCTCAGAGCTAAGCCTGAGCTGTGGAATCTGGGTTGGGGTTCAGTGAGTCAGGGCTGGATGACTCATCCTGACAGCTCCTCTGGTAGCTCCCTCTGTTTCTGGGACATTGCAGAATGTTCTAGAGCTAGTAGGTTAGGGGGAGCTGCCTGGAATATTTATGGGGCCTCGACCAATCCCTATTAGTGGGCTGTCAGGGAGCAGAGCTTAGCTCATAAATAGTCATGAGCCATGTCAGCAGGGCAGTCGTGGAAGATGGAGATACAGTGCTAAGGAAGCTGTCGGTGGCCCTCAGGGGTCACTAGTCTGGGCGGGTGTCCTGCCATAACACACGAGAAGAAACCCTTCCTGAAGGCACGGGAGCAAGAGGGGGCAGTGTGAGTAGATCAGCACTACTGGGGACTAACAAGGGGGAGACACCATGTAGCCAGTCTCCCTGAAGACAGGGGCAGGCTTAAATCTTAATGCTTCCCTGGGAGATCCCCTGAGAGTCAGCTGGGTGGGGTGGTGAAGAGTAAGTCTGGAAGATTGATGTGGAGAAGTTAGCCTGGAGGGCTAGTGAAAGGGGCAGCTGCAGCTAGGTGGATTGGCACTTTCACTTACAGGTGTAGCACCCTCTAGAGTGTGCTAGAAGTAGTGTTTGAGTTTAGAATAGGTAATATTTACTATAGCTAAATCTGGGTCAGGGTTCAGTGAGTCAGGGCTGGATGACTCATCCTGACAGCTCCTCTGGTACCTCCCTCTGTTTCTGGAACATTGCAGAATGTTCTAGAACTAGTAGACGGAGGTTAGGAGGAGCTGCCTGCAATATTTATGAGGCCTCGGACAATCCCCAATAGTGGGTAGGCAGGGGGTAGAGCTTAGCTCATAAATAGGCATGAGCCATGCCAGCAGGGCAGTCGAGTGGAAGATGGAGATACAATGCTGAGGAAGCTGTCGTGGCCCTCAGGGGTGCCCCCTAGTTTGGCGGATGGTGTCCTGCCTTGGGCCGGGATTCAGGTGCTGGAAGGATCCTGCCATAGCATATGCCCTTCCTGGAGGCATGGGAGCAAGAGAGGACAGTGTAGATCAGCACTGTTGCGGACTAACAAGGGGGGGGGGACTGCCACATGCAGCCAGTCTCCCTGAAGACAGAGGTGGGCTTAAGTCTTCATCCTTCCCTGGGATATCTCTTGAGAGTCAGCTGGGTGGGCTGTTGAAGAATTAGTCTGGAGGACTGGTGTGGAGTGTTAACCTGGAGGGCTAGTGAAAGCGGCAGCTGCAGCCAGATTAGTTGGCAGTACCAGAAGAGGTGGTGATGGGACAGTAACCATAGAAGAGAAGTGCAAGCTGTTCACTGTAATCTTTGCTATGCTACAAGGGGCTATGAGCTGGGCCGCTGTTAGAAATACAGCCATACAGCCCTCCTGACGGGGTCCCCCCAACCATACCTACACCCACCTACTCCCCCGGGGTGCAGCGGAAAAGCAGCACTGACTTTATCTGCCTGCACCCCAAAAATAAAAAAAAAGGCCCTTCTCTGTTCCCACCTCCTGGACAGCCCTCTGTGAACCTGATGGGGCCTAGGGAACTGTAATTTAAGCCTTGGTAAGGGTATGCTCTAGTAAAGTCCCATTTAGGCAGAAATGAACAATAAAGCCCCGGGCCCCCCTGTTTAGCTTATGGGGCCTTGACCCAATACAACAAGACCGGTTGTACTGCCTTATCAGCAGCCCTGGCTTTGAGTTCCTGCCTGTAAAGGGCCATTGCTAAATCTGATTGGGAGCCTGTCAGATCAACTAACAGTGATTCAGCTGGAGCCACCAAACAAGTGTGTGAAGGAGGAGAGTAAAGAGACTGTATATAGCCAGTATATAGGAAGAAGTCCTGAAGTTGTTGCCAAAGTTTTGCTGAAGTCAAGTGGGCATTCCATAGCCTCCTATCCCTAACCAACTTATTAAAGAGGAAGTAAACCCTGATGGGGTTTACTTCCTCTACATTCCCCTGCAGAGTAGAAGCATAATGGGCTACTATGCATTGCATAGTAGCCCATTATGTGTCACTTACCTGCAAACGAAGCCTGTGATGTCTCTTGTGCAGGCAGCGTCCATCTTTAGCCCCTCTTCCTTCAGGGGGCCACGATCTCTGGCTCTGTGACTGTCTGGAGTCGCATGACATCACTCCAGCACCAGTCAGGGCACAATCTCAGTGAAGGAACAGCACGGAGGCCATTTCATTAACTGCGCAGGTGCAGAAATGACGTCGGCACATCTAGTACACTGCATATCTCCTGAACCATGCAGGTTTGGGAGATATGCAGGACACCTACAGGTAAGCCTTATTATAGGCTTACCTGTAGGTTAAAGTGGTCGTCATGGGTTGACAACCACTTTAACCCTCAATAAATAACAAAAAAACAAAGGCTCAGACTGTTCTCTGACTGGGTACCTGTGAAAATTTGGTGTGCCTGGGTGTGCAGGAGTGGGGGATCCAAGTTCATCTGCGGCTCTTAAGGGGTGCGCTATACAGGCCTAAGTCTAAAGGATTTGTATACAGACACATACTAATCTTCCTGCGCTTAGAGGGAAGGCATCTTTCACACTGTATTCAGGTTGTTCATTGAATGCAATAAAACTCTGGATAATGTGCCACCTTGCTGCCACTGGTGATGTAGGGGTAATCCAAAGGCACTGTAGCAAAGACAAAAAATACAATGACGCACCAGCCTAGCGCATTATCCTTTGATAAAATGCTTTAATAAAAGTTAAAAGTTATACTCACAAGCGAGTCGTAAAAGGTACATGACAACCATAAAAGCAGTCCTCGCGATTTGTGGACATACACTGCACAACTGGTATCTCGCACAACACAGGCTAACGCGTTTCAAGGTTTCTACTTCTTCTTCTTAGCCTCAAGGATTTGTATTTCTGTCCATCCATACCTAAGACTTACACAGCTCCTTCACAAAGTACTGCCCTGTTTGGCAAGGAAGGGGATCTGATCGGTCTCTATTGCAGTTCCACTTTCACTTACAGGTCTGGTCCCTCCCTCAGCCTGTGGCTGGACAATACAAGAAAAAGCAGCAGACCGAGGAGTGCATTTCCCTGCCACTCTGCTCTTTCGTCCTGAACTTGCATCATTGAAGCACAATCCCGTCTTGAGATTTACACAGTTCTGCCCAGGGTCGGGTCAAGAGGTGGGCAGGAGGGGCAGCTGCCCTGGACGCAAAGAAGCAAGAGGGCAAAGAATAGATGCAGGGTGATACATATGTATTAACAATGGGGGAGCAATTCTGGATCCATGCCATGGGCACTGGACGACTCTCTTGGTACTCAGCACTGTCCTATCTGGAAGGACAGAGGACCTGATTTTTTATACAGGTCCCCTTCTCTACCCTGTGACTAGACAGTGAAAGGAAAAGCAGTAGACTGATGAGCTTATCTCTCTGTCACTCTGCTCTCTACACTTACCAAACACATAAAAATAGCTGCTCAGTCACGTAACCATCCGGAGTAGGATGATCCCATGCACTGGCTGAAATGTCTCCAAACTCTGATAAAGATCCCTGCAACCAGGTATCATCCAAAAATATATGGTGGATACACAGCATGAGAGGTTAACGCGTTTCATCTATTTAGCCTTACTTATAGCACCAGCTCTGCCACACTGCACAGTCCTGTCTGGCAGGGCAAGGGACCTGATTTTTTTTCTTACAGGTCCCCTTCTCTGCCCTGTAACTGGACAGTGAAAGGAAAAGCAGCAGTGAGCTCATCTCTCTGTCACTCTGATCTCTAAACCTATTAGCACTGTAGGACATCTGATTGGCTCCTTGTGCTGCTTCATCCTCTAGCAGCCTGGGTCACACTGTGTAGGAATTGCAAGGGGCTGTCAGGTCATTTTGAGATAACTGAGGCTATATGCAGTTAATACAACTCGCCCAGCAAGTGCACCTAATAATGCAGAAAAAGTTTGTTTAGGCCACCTTGGCTTGATAGTTCCCCAGACATTTGGTCTGACTGGCAGACAGGTGTAAAAAAAAATAAATAAATAATAATTAAATAATTTTTTCTTAACTTTTTTATTTTACTTTTTTTTTTTTTTTTACATATTTTCAAAGTAGTTCAGTCTCACCATGGTACTATGTGGTGCACATGCTCACCTCCCCTGGGTCCATCGACACAGAGGATTGCAGTGCTTGGTCAGGGCTGTCTTTAATAGTGATTGGACCCAGGGCAAACATTTTCTTGGGACCTCCTGAATTCACTTATCATCTATTTGCAGGCACCGTGGGCTCAAGGGGTAGCTGACTTGGGTTCCACAACAATGACTGGGCCCAGTGCAGCTGCCCCTTTTGCCCTGTGTTAAAGATGGCCCTGTGCTGGGTATTGGCCCACTGTGAGGGGCCCAGATGCCACATGATTGCTGTTCAATCACATGATACATAATGAACAAGAGTCATGAATGGAATCCAACGCCATTTTCTACTACTGTGTGTGACCTGTGATTGGTCACTAGCGATTGCATGGTACCTAGGCCAATCACAGTATCAGAAAAGTAAACAATGAGCATTCATGACAGTTCAAATGATCGATGTTACAGTGATCATTAGCGACTTATAGCGGGACTGTGATAGCATGGTGGGCAATCTGACACTTAAAAGTGTTTGAGTGGTGGGTTATGTATAAAAGAAAAATGGCACAGTCTCCAAAATGCAACTAGTAAAGTAATGGGGTCTCCCACAATCTCCCGGAACCAGAGATACAGGGAAATAGGGGATTTTAGTGTGCCAAAAAGCAAAAAAAGGAATATACAATAAGTAAAGACAATAATAAAATCAACAATATTTATTATAGTTTGTTAAAATCTAGACACAGGGATTTACTAAAAGCATATAGTAAATACTGCCAAACTTGTTAAACATCCAGTAAAGCACTTGAGGGAAACAGAGGGTGATGGGATCTACGCGTTTCAGCCAAGATGGGCTTCTTCAGGATCAGCTCCGTCTTTATAGCTTTGACACTGGTAAGTAATACAAACAATACATTATACTAACACAAAAAGCGAAAAGAACAACTATAAGTTGATACAAATCAATACACAAAAAAAAGTATATGTATATATAGAACAACCCAATAAAATAAACGAGGACACCCACCAGAAGAAAAAAAAAACAAAAAAATAAAAAAACACCAAGCTCTAAAAAGACACTTACTAGTTAAATATGTGCCTAACCAGTGTTTATGTGTGTACCGTGTGCTGTTTTTTCCCTGTTTTTCAGGGAAACAAAAAAACACCACATCCTCACTGACAGGACAGAGCTCTGTATTGTATACATAGGCAGAGCTCTGTCCTGTCTTCCTCCTAGCTGATCTGCAGGTGCCGGAGGTCATCTTTTGGCCTGCACCCGCTGATCGACTTGTGCTCTGTTTAATCACTGCACAGCCGACGCACCGGAGTCACGCGCCCCCTACCTGGAACTCAGTGGCGGTCGCTAATGTCTTCCTGCTTCTCCTCCCAGCCAATCAGGAAGCGGGTCCTGAGACCAGATTGGCCAGGAGTCCTAAGACCCGATTGGCAGTGAGGAGAAGCGACCACCGGGCCCCGGGAGGAGATGCAGGGGGCAAGCTTCAATTTATCCTGACTAAATAAATGTCCAGAAAACAAACATTTTTGAACAAAATTCTACTGGTGTATGGCCAGCTTTATGGAGTAAGAATCCCTACCCCCTGTGACATCAACAATTCAATAAGGAAATAGTAAACTTTCTAATTGGGTTTTATCCTAATGAAGAACAATACTTCTTCACCGGTGGTCCAGTTCCCTATTACTCCGGTCAAAGAAAAGAATGGGGTCCACTCCATCCTCAACCATAAAATCACAGGTATGCAATTCTCTCACATTACGCCAGCCTTTGTTTCGTAAAGTTTTACAAGAAAACAAAATATGTTCAACGCGGCTACTGATTCGCAGCTCAGAAACGTAGCGACAACAAACCATTTCATTCCATTTATGATTCATTAGGACGCTTAAAAAATTCATACCAGTGTCACTTGCAAGCCATTTGCACTAAGATGGAGATTGTGCGCTAATTAGGCAAAGGTTAGAAACAGGTTCACAGGCGTACACCACTGCTTTGCCTGGCGTAAACAGAAATCCCACCGGAAATGTGGACAGATGCAAAACGTCATCCGAGTTAACATTAGATATCTGTCCCAACAAATTAAAAAAGTAGTATAAAAAAAAATAATAACGTGTTTGTCAGTTAATTAAGTTGAATAGAATATAAAAAGTGTAAAAGGGCAAGTGCAAATTTGTTTTTTTGAGAAATATTCTTGTAATTATCAGATGAATAGGAGTGCTTGGCTGTAATATGCTGCGTTTCTTGTCTTTAAAAAAAAAATATATATATATATATATATATATATTTTTTTTTTTTTTTTCTTGAGAAAAAATAAGACAGCTCTGCAAACTTTAGATGAAACTTTTGTTCTCACTACAAAAACCTCTGAATATGAAATGTTCCCTTTATTGGGAAAATAATACGTCAAAGTGTATCTTCAGCCTCAAAAGCGTTAACCCTCTACTCCACCCTCCTCCAGCCCCTCTACATGATTAGCAATTTTTTTAAAAATGTATTTATTTATTTATTATGTTTTTCAAGTTTGGCAGTGCACCCTTATATGGTACGTCATTCTCCTAAGCGAATGACATGCACTGTGCTCCCTTTGCACATCACAAAGCCCAGGAGGCATAGCTTTTTATTGAGGAAAGGTGGCGAGGGCAGGCCTATCAGTGCACCGCTGGTAGGTGCGTGCCGGCTAAGCTTGGAACAACTGGCAGCCTATCGATGATAGTTACAGGAAATCATGGCGGCGCTGGACTGAGAGCTGCAAAAAGAGAAGAAGATCTCAACTGGACAAGGCAGGATCCGCTGGGTGAGCGAGTATCTAAAATGTGCTGATCTCCTACCAGGTAAGCAGCAGTTTAAAAAAAATATGGTGTTTGGGGTTCAACCCTGTTTTCATTTGAAGGGAAACTTTGAGAGGCCCTTAGGAAGTTCTCTTTGTTTTGAATAAATGTTGAAAGGGTGGCCCTTCTGACCATATCTCCAAAAGGTATAGTTTTTGGTGAGCTTGCCCCAATTCTTGGCTTCCTGGAAATCAGGACCTTAGCAATTTGGGTTTATGTAATGCAAATATGGTCAAGGGAGTTAACAGTATCAGGAGTGGTATATGATGTTCCCATTTATTCTTAAGGAGCATGTCCTACCTTGCAAGGAATGTCAAGAAGCCTGCAGGAAATTCAACTTGTAGAACTTGTAGAAGGTTCATCTTCTGGCCGTATTTCCAAAATGTACCGTTTTTGGTGAGCTTGTCCCAATTCTTGGCTTCCAGGAAAACTGTATCTTGACAATTTTGGTTTAGCCAAGGCAAATATAGTCAATTTGGGGTCAGGGGATTTAACATGATATGGAGTGCTATATGATCTTCTCATTTATTCTTAAATAGTATGTTGTAAGTTGCAAGGAAATGTCAAGAAACCTGTAGGAAATTCAATTTGTCCTAAATCATTTGTGCAATTTGGGTTTAGCCAAGGCAAGAATGGGCAATTTGGGGATCAGGAGACTTGACAGGATCAGGACAGAAGTGGTATATGATGTTATAACATTAGAAAGAGGATGAGATCTTGTCTTTGTGTACTGTGCACCTAGATACGGGCCAGAGTTGGGGGGGCTAGAGGGCATGTGGCCAGCACATGCTCTCTAGCATGGGGGGGGGGGGGGGGAAGCGATGGAGAGGGAGAAAGGTGGAGAGGGAGGTGAAGAAAAAAAAAAACGAGAGGTGGAGCCTTAGTGTATTCGCTAGGTATATAGGCCGAACGGGTATGGGCTTAGGCTATTTGTAAGACCAGTTCATGAGGGGCCTCAAAATACAGCCATTGTTTGGCTGTATTCTGGTGATGAGCAGAAGTGTATCCAACATGCCCATTTTTTGGAGAACTTGGAGGGGGTGTCTTGAGCAATGGCAATGAGCTCTTCCATCTCCACTATTTTGTCTATTTGCAAGGAAATATTAAGAAGCCTTGTAGGAAATGTAATCTCTCCCGAAGAACTTGTGGAAGGTTCGTCTTATGGCTTTATCTCAAAATGTAAAGTTTTTAGTGAGCTTGTCCCAATTCCTGCAATCCAGAAAAAATGGGTCTTGGCAATTTGGGTTTAGCCAAGACAAATATAGCCAATTTGAGGGTAAGGAGACTTGACGGGATCATGAATGGTATATGATGCCCTCATTTAGTCTTAAAGAGTGTATCTTAAGTTGCAAGAAAATATCAAGAAACCTGTAGGAAATTAAGCTTCTCCCGAAGAACTTGTGGAAGTGTCATCTTCTGGCTATATCTCCAAAATGTACAGTTCTTGTCCCAATTCTTGGGTTCCAGGAAAACTGGATATTGGAAGTTTGGGTTTAGACAAGGCAAATATAGCTAATTTTGGCTCAAGAGGCTTGACAGGATCATGAATATGATGCTCCCATTTATTCTTAAAGAGTATGTCTTAAGTTGCTAGGAAACGTCAAGAAGCCTATAGGAAATATCCTGTCCTGTTAAACCGTCCTGTTAAACCGTCCTGTTAAACCGTCCTGTTAAACCGCTGTATAATCTTGGCCACTGTGCTGCAGCTCAGTTTCAGGGTCTTGGCAATTTTCTTATAGCCTAGGCCATCTTTATGTAGAGCAACAAGTGTTTTGTTTCAGATCCTCAGAGAGTTCTTTGCCATGAGGTGCCATGTTGCACTTCTAGTGACCAGAATGAGAGAGTGAGAGGGTTAACACCAAATTTAACACACCTGCTCCCCATTCACACCTGAGACCTTGTAACACTACATCTCAGGGAGGAAAATGGCTAATTGGGCCCAATTTGGGCATTTTCACTTAGGGGTGTACTCACTTTTGTTGCCAGCGGTTTTGAGGGGACAGCACTATTATACAAGCTGTACACTCGCTACTTTACATTGTGGCAAAGTGTCATTTCTTCAGTGTTGTCACATGAAAAGATATAATAAAATATTTACAAAAATGTGAGGGGTGTACTTATTTTTGTGAGATACTGTATATATATATATATATATATATATATATATATATATATATATTATATACATGTGTATGCCCGCCAAAGGGTATGACTTTCTTTACTTCGCTGCTATGGGCTCTAGCCCCAGATCTTTTGTAGACCTAGCAACTCCCCTGTCCACCACTACTATCACCTCCACCACTACTCACTTTTGTTGCCAGCGGTTTAGACATTAATGGCTGTGTTACGTTATTTTGAGGGGACAGCAAATGTACACTGTTATACAAGCTGTAGACTCACTACTTAACATTGTAGCAAAGTGTAATTTTTTCAGTGTTGTCACATGAAAAGATACAACCCCACACCATAATTCCCCTTCCACCAAATGATTTGGACCAGTGCACAAAGCAAGGTCCATAAAGGCATTGATGAGCAAAGTTTGGGATGGGGGAATTTGACTGGCCTGCACAGAGCCCTGACCTCAACCCGATAGAACACCTTTGTAATGAATTAAAGCGGAGAATGTGAGCCAGGCCTTCTTATCCACATCAGTGGCTGACATCACAAATGTGCTTCTGGAATAATGGTCAAACATTCCCATAAACACTCCTAAACCTTGTGGACAGCCTTCCCAGAAGAGTTGAAGCTGTTATAGCTGCAAAGGTGGGCCAACTCAATATTGAACCCTACGGACTTAGACTGGGATGCCATTAAAGTTCATGTGCGTGTAAAGGCAGGCGTCCCAATACTATTGGTAATATAGTGTATATACTGTATACAGTATACTGTATATATATATATATGTATACATAGAGTGAGAGAGAGGAGAGAGAGTTTATACATTAAGATTTCCTACATTCACCTTAACTGTTCATAAATGGAATCCTCAAAGGGGATTCCTAACAGTATAATGTATATAAACATGCACTGGAGGGAGAGAAAAAGTTGGTGCCAATTCCAAAGAGGTTCTAAAAAATGCCATAAACTTCAAAAGCTGCTTAATTGTAGCCCTTATAGATCAAACAGGTAGACCAAACAGCCAGATGTACTTAGAAAAAATGTCTACACAAATGCCCTCTGTTAAAGGGATGCCCCCCAAGGAAATCAAGGGAGTGCAATGATCTCACATGCGCAATATTATGTGTTCTGGAGCAGGGATGTTGACACTCTCCCAGGATGTGGCCAGGGAGAGAGAGAGAGAAGAACCGCTCACCACTTGGCCATTTTAAATAAGGAGATCTATTGTGATCCGCTTCAAGGCTCCGCAGACTCCCACTTGCTTCACATGTTTAGATGGTATCGACCCCCTGATACTTCTGGTGCAATGTGGAAGTGGTGGAGGTGGTGGTAGTAGTGAAGTTGATAGTGGTGATGGTAGTGGTGGAGGGGGTGGTGGTGGAGGTGGAAGTGGTAGTTTTTGTGGTGGTGTGGAGGTAGTAGTAGTGGGGAAGGTGGGGATAGTTTTGGAGATGTGAAAGTGATAGAGCTTGTGGTGGTGGTAGAGATATTGGTGGCAGTGGTGGAGGTTGTAGTGGTGGTGGTAGTGGTGGTGGTCGTAGTGGTGGAGGTGGCAGCGGTAGTGGTGGAGGTGGTGGTGGTAGTGGTGGAGGTGGCGGTGGTAGTGGTAGTGGTGAAGGTAGTGATGGTGGAGATAGTAGTAATGGTGGACATTATCTGTCATTTTTACAGCCCCCTTTTCTCACTGTCCATCCTGAAACATCCCCCTGTGGGTCCCCAGCAGCTGCTGATGGGAAAGGAGAGAAGGGAATCTGGCAGCTCTGTGGGGGAAAGGGAAAAAAAAACAGAGGGGCCAGGACAGCAGGTGGAAGGGGGGCACAGCAGGGGATTGGGGCTCAGATACTTGAACCGATCCCCCTGCAGTGCAACCAGAGGGAGAAAGAGGAGTAGAAGCTGTCAGTGAAGCAGGGGGAGGCACAAGAGGATTGGTTGCAGCAATAAGGCACTGCAGCCATCGCTCCTGCTCAGCAGGTGCCCAGGCTCCCCCTTTGAACTGATGGGGCCAAAACCTTGTACAGGAGGACCAGATGTACTGCCTTATCAGCGGTCCTGTAATTAATGATGTGGCAACCCTACCGTGAGGCCTTGTCTTATCTCTCTCACTCCCTCCTGGGCTCTTCCCGGCTGTCCAGGCCTCCCCCTCCCTATTTGAAGATGCTGCTGCCCTGCACCCCACTGCCACTGGACCAGCAGTGTCCGCTCCAGTCCAGGACCATGACAAGGGGGCTGGACTCAACTCTTTAGGCCCCACGAGCACTAGCATGGAGGAGGAGGAAGTGGAACCCTCCTCTGCTTTGAATGCTGGGCAGGGAGGGAGTCGCGGCCGTGACGTCACTGGTTGCTAGATGCTAGGCGTCCCTAGCAACCAGTGACCAGGAGTAGAGTCAGGTGGAGGCAGGAGCAGAGCCAGAGCCAGCACTACCGTGGCTCAGTCTGCCCCTGTCCCCTGCATTCCGGACTGGGACATACCTGCTAATTGCGGGACTGCACTCACCCAGTAAGAGACTTGGGCTATGGGCCCCAGACTCGGGGCTATAGCCCCAATAGCCACCCCCTTGTGACACCCCTGGTGGTGGATGGTGATGGCAGGAGTGATGGTGAAGGTGGTGGCGGGGGTAATGGTGGTGGTGGTACTGGTGGATGTAATGGTAGTAGTGGTGGAGGAGATGGCGGGGGTGATGGTGGTGGTGGTACTGGTGGAGGTAGTGGTAGTAGTGGTGGAGGTGATGGGGCGGTGATGGTGGTGGTGGTACTGGTGGAGGTAGTGGTAGTAGTAGTAGTGGTGATGGCGGGGGTGATGGTGGTGGTGGTACTGGGGGAGGTAGTGGTAGTAGTGGTGGAGGTGATGGGCGGTGATGGTGGTGGTGGTACTGGTGGAGGTAGTGGTAGTAGTGGTGGAGGTGATGGCGGGGGTGATGGTGGTGGTGGTACTGGTGGAGGTAGTGGTAGTAGTAGTGGTGGTGGAGGTGGTGGTGGGAGAACATTTGTATTTCATACATTTTTTTTTTATCCTCAGGCCATAAACACACAATAGATCTGTCTGTCCGCATTGTCCGCCATGCGGCGTGTCTGCATTATCTGCCGGCGGAGCAGGTAATTTCAAGGCATTAATGAAAGGAACAGCGGCAGCAGCCAAGCAATGTTTTCATTTTTTTTTTTCCACTCTCGTGTTTTGTGTATCCATCGGCATAAAGTGTACAAATTAAGCGGGGTGGTGACGGGAAGCACAGATAAGTTACTCATGTAAAATAAATACGCCGACAGAGACACTTGGTTGCTGCTATAAAAAGCGCGCATATGCTTCCCGCAGGTTCTTCTCAGGGCAGGAGACGCAGCTCAGTAAACTCCGAGCCTGACGCCTCTCTCGCCCATATGGGAAGGCGGTCTCTCGCTGATGATTCTGCAGACACAAAATGCCCATCTGCAGTGTTTTGCAGGTGTTGTGAATGATTATATTATTAGCTGTGTCTGTTCAACTTTGCTTTTTTATGGTGCCTTTAGTGCCGCAGTAAATAAGGAAAAAAAATATATAAGCAGCCATCTGGATTTCTTGTATTTTTTTTTTTTTTTTTTACTAGCATTCTTTGTTAAGAAGGAAAAGAGAATTGTAAAATAATGTGGATTGTACAGAAGCTCCTGGAAGAAGAAGGAGGAAAATGAGAAAAGGGAGAGGGGGCCATTGTGGTTTAATGGTTACCGCTGCATCGCCGGGGCTCCGGATTCAGATCCCAGCAGGGGTTGTCACTGGATGTACTCAGCATACAAAAGAAAAAGAGAAAACTAAAAAATATTTTATGGGTTAGCCGAGCTCGGTCTCAGACCACACCCAGTTAACTCTTTGATTGCAACAAGCTAAAACTCAAAATGCAAGGAATTCAGTTGGATGTACAATGCTGGTCAACCAGCTTCTTTGGGTCGTCTATACTATTTTTTATCAGGCTGGCTGTTTAACCTCTTGCCGCCCACCTAATTCATTTTTTAAAACTCTGTGGAGCACTGAGCACACAAAAGGTAAACCATAAAAAACACTTGGTCTTCCATTGAAGACAAAGGACCCTAGCCTTGATCCCTGCGACACAAGGCTCCTGAGGAACACTGTGCTACTCGTGGTCTACCTGGCCCAAATGAAGTAGACCACCACCTCCACCACTGCCACAGCCACAACCACCACCACCTCAATCGCCGCCATTTTCATCACTACCACCACATTTACCACTACCACCACCACCTCCATCATTGTCACTGCCTTCGCCATCACCGCCACTTTCGTCACTACCACCACCTTCACCACTTCCACCGCCACCACCATCTCCATCACTACCACTGCCACCATCACCTCCATCACTACCACCACCTTCACTACTACCACCACCACCTCCACCTTCACCACTACCACCATCACCACCACCTTCACCACTACTACCACCATCTCCACCACTACCTCCACCACTAACACCGTCAACCACCTTCATCACCACCACCACCACTTTTGTCACTACCACCTCCATCACTAACACCACCTTCACTACTACCATCACCACCACCACCTTTACCACTACCACCATCACTTCCACCACTAACATCACCACTTTCATCACATCCAGGCGGTAGTAGTGGTGGAGGTAGTGGTAGTTATGGAGATGGCGGGGATGGCAGTGGTAGTGGTGGAGGTTGTGGTGGTTGCGGTGGAGGTGGTAGTGGTGAAGGTGGTGGAGGTAGTGGTGAAGGTGGTGGAGGTAATTATGGAGGTGGTGGTGGAAGTGGTGAAGGGTCACCTATATCATTTGTGTAGTAGGCTGGCTGTTTAACCTCTTGCCACCCACTTAATGCTTTTTTAAGCTCCAAGGTGCAGTGAGCACACAAAAAGTGAACAATAAAAAACACTTGGTCCTCCTCCTAAGAGAAAGAACCCTAGCTCTAATCAACGCTCCTGATGGGGACTGGGCTACTCGTGGTCCACTTGGCCAAAAGTGGACACCATTCTTAAGGGGACCTGTCAAAGCAAGGTCCACCTAAATTATAGGTGGGGCTCCCCTGAATGTAGATGCCATGGAAAAGAGAAAACCTGACCATGAGGACACTTGCCTTCTCCCCCATGACTTTCAGGCCAAGCCCAAGGCCCTGCACCCTACTAGTAACACGCATGCATCTATGGGCAGCATAAGTTTTTGTGCTGAGAGCATGCCCGTTGCAATCAATCATGTGAACACTGTGACAGCCAATCACAGTGGTCACATGACTAGGCAAACCTTCCTATGTGAGCCTATTTAAAGGGATGCCAGGAAGAGGTTAATGGCCACCTCCAAGAATTATTAAAATCTACTTTTGCATTGTCCCCCCTCCCTCTTTCCCCCATACCGCAAGGGTTAACTACTCGTTCTGTCTAAGGGTAGAGGAATAAAGATTGATACGTACCTTATTCCTCCCTCCAGAGGTGCAACTGATTCCTCCCAGGATTCACTCCTCACTGCAGTCACAATCCACCCTTCTCCATGTACAATGCAGGGTTAATAGCCCTGCATTGTATGTGATGATGTTGAGAGACCACCCTTACCCCAGAGCGCTGTAGGAAGAGGAGTAGAACACTGGAGCGGGGATAAGGTAAGCAATGCAGCCTCTATTTCCCCCCTAGACCTAACAAGCATTTAACCCTTGCAGTGACCAACCACCCTTCCTTTCCCTACCAGTGTACTACCCTTTTAAAAAGTGATCTATGGTGAATAACTTTTCAGAGGCATTTGACTGTACAGCCAAGCCCAGAGTGACAATTTTTCCTTTCACTGTCCAATCACAGGCTGGGGGAGGTACAAGACTTGTTAGGCTTCATTCACATTCATGCATGTGCAACGGAGCTTGCATGCGTTTCTGCATGTTTTCCATGCATTGCGTGCAAGCAGTGCTGAGATAAGATCATCCAGCGCCCAGGGCAAAGATGCCAAATTGTGCCCCTCCCTTCATTATGTGCGAGCTTATGAGAAGGGGAGGGGGGGGAGCACAGCCTGTATCTCCTCCTCTCCTTGCCACTGAGCAGACAGGAATAGTGATGCCACTGTCACTACTCCTGTCAGCCTTATAGTGGAAGGAACTTGCGGCACCCCTATCCCTACAATACACGCTGCGCCCAGGGCAGCTTCCCCTTCTACCCACCCTTTGTCCCGGCCCTGCGTTTAGGGCAACCTATATATTTTTTTTGTGTGAAAAACACACAAAAGAAGTCCCTGACCCTATTGCAAAATCACATTGCACCAAGCCTCATGGTGCTGCGGATCCAAAGCCTCATGGTGTTGCGGCACCAAGCCTCATGGTACTGCGGAACCAAGCCTCATGGTTCTGCGGCATTAAGCCTCATGGTGCTGCGGAACCAAGACTCATGGTGCTGCAGGACCAAGCCTCATGATGCTGCGGCACCAAGACTCATGGTGCTGTGGAACCAAGCCCCATGGTGCTATGGCACCAAGCCTCATGGTGCTGAGGAACCAAGCCTCATGGTGCTGCGGAACCAAGCCTCATGGTGCTACGGTACCAAGCCTCATGGTGTTGTGGCACCAAGCCTCGTGGTGCTGCGGAACCAAGCCTCATGGTGCGGTGGAACCAAGCCTCATGGTGCTGTGGAACCAAGCCTCATGGTGCTGGGGCACCAAGCCTCATGGTGCTGCGGAACCAAGACTCATGGTGCTGCGAACCAAGCCCCATGGTGCTACGGCACCAAACCTTGTGGTGCGGTGGAACCAAGCCTCATGGTGCTGTGGAACCAAGCCTCGTGGTGCTGAGGCACCAAGCTTCAGGGTGCTGCTGAACCAAGACTCATGGGGCTGCAGAACCAAGCCCCATGGTGCTACGGCACCAAGCCTCATGGTGCGGTGGAACCAAACCTCATGGTGCTACGGAACCAAGCCTCATGGTGCTGCAGAACCAAGCCTCATGGTGCTGCGGAACCAAGCCTCGTGGTGCTGTGGAACCAAGCTTCATGGTGCTGCTGAACCAAGACTCATGGTGATGCGGAACCAAGCCCCATGGTGCTACGGCACCAAGCCTCATGGTGCGGTGGAATCAAGCCTCATGGTGCTGCGGAACGAAGCCTCATGGTGCAGCGGAACCAAGCCTCATGGTGCTGCGGAACCAAGCCTTGTGATGCTGGGGAACCAAGCTTCATGGTGCTGCTGAACCAAGACTCTTGGTGCTGCTGAACCAAGCCCCATGGTGCTACGGCACCAAGCCTCATGGTGCGGTGGAACCAAGCCTCATGGTGCTGCGGAACGAAGCCTCATGGTGCTGCGGAACCAAGCCTCATGGTGCTGTGGAACCAAGCCTCATGGTGCTGGGGAACCAAGACTCATGGTGCTGCAGCACCAAGCCTCATGGTGCTGCGGCAACCTATACTTTTTTTTGTGTGAAAAACACACAAAAGAAGTCCCTGACCCTATTGCAAAATCACATTGCACCAAGCCTCATGGTGCTGCGGCACCAAGCCTCATGGTGCTGCGGAACCAAGCCTCATGGTGCTGCGGAACCAAGCCTCGTGGTGCTGCGTAACCAAGACTCATGGTGCTGCAGAACAAAATTCATGGTGCTGTGGAACCAAGCCCCATGGTGCTATGGCACCAAGCCTCATGGTGCTGAGGAACCAAGCCTTGTGGTGCTGCAGAACCAAGCCTCATGGTGCTACGGTACCAAGCCTCATGGTGTTGTGGCACCAAGCCTCATGGTGCTGCGGAACCAAGCCTCATAGTGCTGCGGCACCAAGCCTCATGGTGCTGCGGAACCAAGCCTCATGGTGCTGCAGAACCAAGCCTCATGGTGCTGCGGAACCAAGCCTCATGGTGCTGCGGCACCAAGCTTCATGCTGCTGAACCAAGACTCATGGTGATGTGGAACCAAGCCCCATGGTGCTACGGCACCAAGCCTCATGGTGCGGTGGAACCAAGCCTCATGGTGCTGCAGAACCAAGCCTCATGGTGATGCGGAACCAAGCCTCATGGTGCTGCGGAACCAAGCTTCATGGTGCTGCTGAACCAAGACTCATGGTGCTGCGGAACCAAGCCTCATGGTGCTGTGGCGCCATGCGTTTTGGCACGTATGTTAGCGGGTCCATGGGGATGCCATTAAAAATGAATTGCACTCCCACGTGTCTTGCTAAAGGGCAGCACGTTTCTGTGTAAGTATTTGAATATAACCTGGTATCAGCCCCTTACAATCCTTGTACAGCAGGGGCGTAGAGATCAGAGTGATCAGAGAGATGAGTTCATCAGCCTGCTGCTTCTCCTTTCTCTGTCCAGTCACAAGGTAGACAAGGGGACCTGTAATAGAAAAATCAGGCCCTCTTCCCTGCCAGACTGTGCGGCGGAGCTGTGCAAACCTCAGGACTGGATTGACAGAAAAACACTTTCAGCAGGAAAAATAATCCCCTTTTTTGCATTCCAGCCGTTTGCCCGAAGTTCAACTTTAAGTATAATTTCACAGGTTTTCCCGCTCCTCTCGGAATCACATCACATTCGCTGTGAAATTTCTCCCGTTTGATTTGCGTCTGTTTTATTTACCGAAAACCCATAAAACTAAGATCACCTGTTAATAATTCAGGAAGTCAGTCGGCGCTCCTTGCTGCACAGCAAACACGTTTACTTCTGCTTCCCCCCTAATAAAGCGCATCAATGTAAACAGCGCACGCGGGTCTGAGCTTCAAGGCGAAAGCGCGGCGTAATTTCAAACGAGATTCTGTTTTCAACCGCGTTGAAGTCTGGAGCCTTGTCAGGCAAGTATATTTATTTCATACAACTGTCAGCCCTAGTCAGAGAGTTATGTTGTAACATTATTGGCACAATGGAAAGCAATGACAGTGTGAAAGAAAAAAAAATGCCGTAATAATTACAGAGTAATTCCGGTGCACAACAATGTACCAGAAATCCCAGCATGGCCCAGCATTTGTATTGCTGGACAAAAGCCTAAAAAGTTCCAAATACTTCATAGAGACATTTTCAACACCAAGGAAACAACTAAATACACTGATCGAATACATATAAGGGAGCTGATTTAATTGCCAAAGGATTTGTATTTATGTCCATCCAGTCCTGAGATTTGCACAGCTCTGCCACACAGTCTGGCAGGGGAGAAAGCCTGATTTTTCTGTTACAGGTCCCCCTGTCTACCCTGTGATTGGACAGTGAAATAAGAAGCAGCAGACTGATGAACTTATGTCAACGTTTGCTGCTGTGGCTTGGTGGAGTTTGTCTGGAAATTATGTTATCTAAAGTTACTGCCTTTTGAAGTGAAGTAACCTGGACAATATACACTATTTTACCAAAACTATTGGGACCCCTGCCCTTATATGCACATGAACTTTAATGGCATCCCAGTCTTAGTCCGTAGGGTTCAATATTGAGTTGGCCCGCCCTTTGCAGCTATAACAGCTTCAACTCTTCTGGGAAGGTTGTGCACAAGGTTTAGGAGAGTCTATGGGAATGTTTGACCATTCTTCCAGAAGCACATTTGTGAAGTCAGGCACTGATGTTGGATGAGAAGGCCTGGCTCACAGTCTCTGTTATAGTTCATCCCAGAGGTGTTCTATTGGGTTGAGGTCAGGCCAGTTAAGTTCCTCCACCCCAAACTCGCTCATCCATGTCTTTATGGTCCTTGCTTTGCAAAGCAAACATTCCCATAGACACACTCCTAAATCTTGTGAATAGACAGCTGCAAAGCGTGGTCCAACTCAATATTGAACCCTACGGACTAAGACAGGGATGCCATTAAAGTTCATGTGCGTGTAAAGACAGGTGTCCCAATACTTTTGGTAATATAGTGTATCTTTCAATTTGGGCCATGAGTACTATCGATCCATAGACTGGAATTGGCTCCCTTTGTATGCTTTTTTGGAGCTAACTTCTTTGTTTCTACTCCACTATGTTCAGTTGTTAGGTGCAGTAAATGGTTCAGCTTCTTTGTTCCCTGTTGCTGTTATGGATCCTGATGAAGCATTAATAGCGAAACGTGTTTATCCTGCATGCTTATCCCTTGTGGGGAGAAGCTAATTATATACCATATGCTTATAACATCTTTTCAATTTTTCAAGCAATGCATATATTAGACTTTATGTCTGCTGGTTTCAACCTCTTCAAAACCATGCTATAGTCGAATGACGGCTACAGTGCGGTCGCACATTGCCAGGAGGGCATCATTTGACGTGATCACGCTTTTTGCACACTGCCTGCAGCGCGCAGGCATCTGTTTCTTGCTGTGCCCTTGGGACACGGCTGAGCACAGATCGTGCTATAGAGCCAATCAAAGCTGATCACAGTGTAAACAGGATTTGCATTCCTCTCCTCATGCTGACAGCACGTCAGGAGAGGAGAGCCGATAGCCAGCAAATCCACACAGTGGACATCTACATCAGTGCAGCTCTAACAGTGCCCACCAGTGCTGCCAATCAGTGCCCACCGGTGCTGCCAACCAGTGCTGCCTGTCAATGCCTATCAGTGATGCCTATCACTGCTGCCTATCAGTGCCCATGAGCTAGGCCTATCTGTGCCCATCAGTGCCGCCTATCAGTGCCCATCAGTGCCACCTATCAGTGCAGCCTCATCAGTGCCCATCAGTGCTGCCTATCAATGCCCATCAGTGCCACCCATCAGTGCAGCCTATCAGTGTCCATCAGTGCAGCCTATTAGTGCCCATCAGTGGAGCCTCATTAGTGCCACCTATTAGTGCCTCCTCATCAGTGCCCATCAGTGCAGCCTCCCCATCAGTGCCCATCAATGCAGCCTATCAGTGCCCATCAGTGCAGCCTATTAGTGCCCATCAGTGCAGCTTCATTAGTGCCACCTATCAGTGCCTCCTCATCAGTTCCCATCAGTGTAGCGTCATTGGCACCATTCAGTATAGGAGAAAAATACACTATGGGGGGGGGGGGGGGGGGGG
>BLSH010378576.1:47682-65039 GCA_018402905.1 Glandirana rugosa | reverse complement strand
GGTTAGGGGACTCTGCAGCAGACTTGGTGGCCCTTTCAGGGATGAGGTACTATCAGAGACTGGAGGGCACTGTGCGGGCTAGGAGGCATTGTGAGAGGTTAGGGGGCACTGTGGGACACTGTTGGAGTTCAGGGGCACTATAGGGGGGGCTTGGAGAGGGTTAGAGGCCTCTGCAGCAGACTTGGTGGCCCTTTTGGGGCTGAGGTTTCTGGAGGATCTGGGGGCTTTTCAGGGTTACTGTCAGAGACTGGAGGACACTGCAGGGACTAGGTGGCACCGTGGGAGGTTGGGAGGCACTATGGGACATTGTTGGAGATCAGGGGGTGCTATGAGGGATAGCTGGAGGCTCTGCAGCAGGTTGGGTGGCACTTTTGGGGGGGCAGTTTCCGGGCTGAGGAGGCCTGGGGGTACTGTAGAGAGTGGAGGGGCACTGCAGACAATTATAGGAGGTTGAGGACACTGTGGGAGCTAGGTATGTGGTATGTTAGGGTATCTGCAGCTGGCTGGAGGCCAAAGAAGAAGGTGGCCACTGCCTAGTAATTGAGAACCACTGTACTAGAGGGATGCAGACACCGCAGCTTTCCTTATTAGAACACTGAGAATGCACAGGTGATTATAATGAACTCAATGTAGGAATCCGCCTGGAAAATACATGGTGAAACAAACTGTTAATTCTTCAGAGCAGAAAAAGGTAGGAATCTGCTAGAAAGTTTGTTAAAATTGTTGCACTGTACATCGATCATTCAGAGTTACACTTTAGCTGCAAGCTTTTTTCAATTTTATTTTAGAGAAATCCAAAGAGCAGACGCCACCAGGTAGCGGTTATCAGCCCTGAGCTTCTCTGTGTGCCTCTCTGAATCTAGTTCCACTTTCCTACTAAGGGCCGATCTTTTCCGATGTAAGGACAGAGCCGGTTTTAGAGATAATGGAAATATGTTGTAGGCTGAACTTTATTATAAGGCTGGTGTTGGGCTTCCATGGAATTCTGCTGTAAACCGTCTTTGTGGCGTGGTTTGTCTGTAGTTTGATCGGTGTGCCTCTGCCATGTCAGAGCGTGTCCTGACAGCGTCCCCACTTATCTGATGATTTGTTCATGTACATGGCACCAAACTCTACAAGTTTCTCCTGAGGGGACAGAACTGCCACCTCGTACAGCCTCATCCCTCTTTCACGCCGTTATTGGAACAGCTCATCTCATTGTGTGACGGGAGTGGACACGTCGGCGGCGATGAGATGTGACAGGTGAACGAGCGGCGATACCTGTGCTGTGTTCTGCTTTCACATTAATAGAGGAGAGACGGCATTTAAAGAAAAAATTTAAACCTTAACTCCAGACCTGCACTATACAGGGCTTGGTTTGGCCTCCAAAAGGTAAAGGGGGCCGTCGTAAAGCAGTTCAGGTCACACAACTCCCCTAGGGACCACAGCAATCTCTACATTTCTGCTTGTTTATTCCATCCGGGCCATTTGTGGCATCCCTCTCCTACATGTAAAAATCATCATTTTTGTGCTAGAAAATTACTCAGAACCCGCAAACATTATATATGTTTTTTTAGCAGAGACTCTAGGGAATAAAATGGCGATCATTGCAACTTTTTATATCACACGATATTTGCTCGTTTTTTTTGGAAAAGAAACAGTTCAGTGAATTAAAAAAATACAAAGCAGTAAAGTTAGCCCAATTTTTTTGTATAATATAAAAGAGGATGTTACGCCGAGTAAATTGATACCCAACATGTCACGCTTTAAAATTGTGAACACTCATGGAATTGCGCCAAACTTTTGGTACTTAAAAATCTCCATGGGCGAAGCTTTAAAAAATGTTACAGCAGTGGTTCTCAACTCCGGTCCTCAGGACCCACCAACAGGCCAGACTTTAAGTAGACTTGGGACCTTGGGGAGATGCAGACTAGAATGCTGCAATCACTGAGCAGCAAATTCTATCACCTGTGATGCATTTCAGTTATCCTGCAAACCTGGCCTGTTAGTGGGTCCCGAGGACCGGAGTTGAGAACCACTGTGTTACAGGTTACATATTTAGAGTTACAGAGGTGGTCTACTGCTAGAATTGTTGCTCTCGCTCTAACGCACACGGCGATGCCTCATATGTGTGGTTTGAACACCGGTTACATATGTGGGCGAGGCTTACGTATGCGTTCGCTTCTGTGTGCGAGCATGCAGAAACAGGGGCACTTTAATTTTTTATTATTATTATTATTATTTATTTTACCTTTATTTTCTTATTTTTACACTGTTTCTTTACATTTTTTTTGATCACTTTAATTCCTATTACAAGGAATGTAAACATCTCTTGTAATGGGAATGGTGTGTGACAGGTCCTCTTTATGGAGAGATGTGGGGTCTATAAGACCTCACATCTCTCCTCCAGGCTGGAAAGACAGAGATCAGAAAAAAAATACGATCCCAGCCTTTCCAGCCGCGATCACGGCTTTGTTTACTAAAGCCAGCCCAGATATGATGTCATATCCTTGCGCCCGGGCCTCCGAGGATCATAGAGATGACTGTTGACCAGATCAACTTCTGGCGGTGACGGATTCTGTTTCCGGGTTGCCGATCGTACGGGCTGCCCAGAAGAAGCACCGAATGGTGGCGGGAGAGGGGGAATGTCCCCTTCTGTTGCCTATGAGAACGATCAAGTGGCTGAACTGCCGCTATGATTGTTCTTATGGAGCAGGGAATCGCTATCTGTAGCTGCTGGCACCATTCAGAAATCACCACTCAAAGCCCAGGACATCCATGGACGTCCTATGGGTGGAAAGTGGTTAAAGCGGTTGTATACCCATTCTGACCAGTTTAATCCATCTTAAACATTCCTGCAAGGTCAATAAATGCCGGTCATTGTCACTGTTCCTACCTTTCTCCTTTCTCCTAATATCGATATTTATTCTTTAGTGACGTCATCCCGCGCATGCTCAGAACACCAGCATTTTCCGGCAGGCCTTGAGTCCGCCAGAAAAATGCAGGGTGTATGCCGGGGCTGCGTCACTTCCAATTGTTGATGTCAGCCCTGGCAATCCAACTATGTCTGCAGTAGAAGAGAAGAAACAAAGAAGAGGCTGCAATGCCAATCCTAATGCGCATGCGTGGGATTACGGCAAACTGAAGGCATGAAGGGCGGAAATAAAACCTGTACAGTACACGGGAGCCCACACATTCAATGGCGCTGGCATTTATGAGAAGGGGTGGTCAAGTGTACCCTCTACTCAAGCATACCTCTATCCCTAAATATGTGAATACACAACCGAGAATGCCCCATGGGACTTTAAATGAGGGATGCATGAGGTCAACACACCGAAGGAAAATGAAATTGACCAATTTTATTGGCAATTACAAACATCAGATCAAAGCAATGCATAGGCATACAAGTGATGGCCATGAAAAACAGCCTGGTACAGAAATTCATACAGTCATATTATCAATGATTATAACGACTATGGTATGGTAGGTATACATGTGCATCTATATTCTTGGCACATTTCGCGAGTGCGGCTCGCTTCCTCAGGAGTAGATGTAACGTATCTATGAACAAAGTACCATTTAGATAAGGCATAATATGGTATTGGTAAAGGATTTAGCAGGGGGACACCAAACGGCTGCCCTGTACTTACATTTGTAAATTTGTTTACGAGGCAGCAGCGGACCGAAAATATAATATTTTACCGTAAGAACAATTACATTTACCATAACAATGTAGCAGTCAGTATTACAATATATCATGAAATTGGATAATGCTAGTAGTTCAGCATACAACCACTTTAAGATAATAAAGCTATTTATTTACTTTTTTTATTTCAGGTATTTATATAACGCTGTCAAATTTACGCAGCGCTTTACATATACATTGTACATTCACATCAGTCCCTACGCTTACAATCTAAGGTCCCTAACTCACATTCATACATATACTAGGGACAATTTAGACAGGATCTAATTAACCTACCAGCATGTCTTAGGAGTGTGGGAGGAAACCGGAGTACCCGGAGGAAACCCACGCAGGCACAGGGAGAACATGCAAACTCCAGGCAGGTAGTGTCATGGTTGGGATTCGAACCAGCGACCCTTTTGCTGCCAGGTGAAAGTGCTATCCACTATACCACTGTTATAATATATATATTTTTTGTAAATCTAAAACTGCACTGCTATATATAAAAGGGCTGCAGCTTAACACTTAATGGTACCCCCAAACAAAATACCTCAAACTGAAAACTAAATATGGAATAGTGAAGCGCAACCAAAAAGGTTAATGACTTCTAATAAGGTATCATGTGCAAATAATCAATAAAGTGCAAATATAAAATGCAATGGCAGTGAATAAATCACAGTATTCACTCAATAATAATAAATCTTTCTGTGTGAATAATCACTAAAGTGTAACAATTACATACATTAATAACCACTTCAGATCCGCGCTATAGCCATAGTACGGCTCCAGCGCGGATCTGAAATGCCCGGAGGACGTCCATGGACGTCCTCCACTGCGCATGCTCCTGCGCGCCCCCTGGCGGCAGCGGCGGCGCGAGCGTGCCCGTGGGTCGGGCGGACTCGATGTCCGCCCGAATCCGGCCGATCACCTTTAGGAGCCTCAGAACGGGGAACCTCCGTTGTAAACACGGCGGTTCCCCGTTCTGTGACAGGGGACATGACAGATCTACTGATCCCTGTCACTGGGATCAGTTAGATCTGTTATGTCCCGGCCAGCCCTGCCCCCCACAGACAGTTAGAACACACCCAGGGAACATATTTAACCCCTTCACTGCCCCCTGCTGGTTAACCCCTTCACTGCCAATGACATTTACACAGTAAGCAGTGGACATTTACATTTCTGATCGCTGTATAAATGTCATTGGTCCCAAAAATGTGTAAAAAATGTCCGACATTTCCGCCCCAATATCGCAGACCCGATAAAAATCGCAGATCGCCGCCATTACTAGTAAAAAAAAAAAAAAAATTAATAAAAACGCCATAAATCAATTCACAGTTTGTAGATGCGATAACTTTTGCGCAAACCAATCAATATACGCCGATTGCGATTTTTTTTTTTACCAAAAATATGTAGAAGAATATATGTCGGCCAAAACTGATGAATAATTTTTTTAATGGATTTGTACTTTAGCAAAAAGTAAAAAATATTGTTCTTTTTTGCAAAATTGTCGCTCATTTTTTGTTTATAGCGGCGATCAGAAATGGCGCAGAGGTGATCAAATACCACCAAAAGAAAGCTCTATTTGTGGGAAAAAAAGGACGCAAATTTTATTTGGGTACAACGTCGCACGACCGCGCAATTATCATTCAAAATGCGACAGCGCTGAAAGCCAAAAATTGGTCTGGGCAGGAGGGGGGTTTAAGTGCCCGGTAAGGAAGGGGTTAAAAAAAAATTACAAAGTGCACAGTGCAACAAGATAAATATGTATATAAATGAGACAAGATATATTGTGAGCAATAAAGTCCATGAAGGGTTAAATGTGCAGGGAAGTCGGAGAAATCCTCAGTGTGATTGTAGTCTATATCAATCCCCGGTGATGTAGGCACCTCCACCAGTCTCAATATACGCTCACCTCACTTATAGACCCACTGGACCCAATCCAGCCTTCCCCTCAGGGGTTAATCCTCTAGGCGACTGGATCACTAGGCAGCTTCCCTTGCAGTTAATGTGGAAGGTGTCATGGACATAAAGGAAATAAACAATGTTACTTTGTATCATTCTATTTCACCCCTGAACAATGTTTATAAACAATGTTACATTGTATCTCTTTATCTGGTGCATGAACAATGTTTGTAAACGCTGTGTCAGAAGGTCCAGTTTTTGACAGCAGTAGCTATTACAGCTGCTGTATTTACACAACAACTTCTGATTATCAATTGGGGGTTGCTGGCAGGAGCATAGAGGGAGTTACAGCATAAAGGCAGTACGTACTGCACACATCCTGTGTTACTTCGATTATTATTATATTTTTTTACATGTTTAGTATGTCCAGTGTCTGCAACTGGTTACTATTCTGATTTCTATTTCAGGGCAGAATTTAAAAAAAATGTACACAGGACATCCCTGCAATACATGCACTTTCCCCATGTTGTATCCCTAAAGTTCGAGCAAGTACAGAAAAATACCTCCTGATCTGGCAGCTCTGTGCTCAGCTCTTAAGCCTTGTTTTGGGCTGACAACACACAGAGTTTCTGTGGACTGAGTGGTGTCAGCCCTGCCCAGTTGTCTTTTGCTGAACTACTCAAACTCTCCCACTGCCCACAGCTACACAACTTAATTATTCTATGGTTCAAATTAAGAGCTAAAAAGGATAATTATTCTTACTAAGAGAACATATTGAGTGTACACGGGAATAAGCCAGCTCTGAATTTCCAACGTGATAATCAGGTATTTTTTGCACTAATTAAACAGATAAAAGAAAACACTTTTATTGGTATAGTTAACAGACCAAAAAGGAGCAAATAAAGGAAGGCCACTATTAGAATTTGCATACAAATAAGAGAATAAAGAAGTTGGAAAAATGATCACATCTGTGTTTACAGATGATACAAAGCTATAGAGGGGGATAAAGTCACTACAAGATGTCTATGACTTACAACGTAGGAGCTGACCTGGATGCCTTGCCTGATTGGGCAAATAAATGACAACTGACACAACAAAGGATGTGCAAAACAGAGAAAACTGTATTTAATTTAAAATACACAGTGGTTTAGCATACTAAATGTCATCTACTAAGGCTTTAATGGTGCCTATTAGGGTTTAAGGTGGAAGTCTGGGTATTTAGCCCCGGCGGATGAATCCTCAGCAACGAAGTGATGGCCTTTGGAAGACAATGGAAATTTGCATAGCCACAGACCTAATTGCAGCCCATTCCTGCCCAACGACCAATAGAGAAGTGCTCCTTGGGCAACAAGGGTTTGCTTGCATTGTCACAGACCTAATTGTAGCCCATTCCTTTCCAACGACCAATAGAGCAGTGGCCCTTGAGTGGCAAGGGATGCTTGCATTGCCACATTGCCACAGACCTAATTGTAGCCTATTCCATTCCAATAACCAATAGAGTGGTGGTCCTTGGGTGATGAGGGATGCATGCATTGCCACTGACTTAATTGTAATTTAAAGGTGCCTATTAGGGTTTAAGGTGGGAGTTCGGGTATTTAGCCCCGGCTAATGAATCCTCAGCAATGAATAGAGTGGTGGTCCTTGGAAGACAATGGACGTTTGCATAGCCACAGACCTAATTGTAGCCCATTCCATTCCAACAACCAATATAGTGGTGCTCCTTGGGCAGCAAGGGTTGCTTGCATTGCCACAGACCTAATTGTAACCTATTCCATTCCAACGACCAATAGAGTGGTGGTCTTTGGGTGACAAGAGTTGCTTGCATTGCCACAGACCTAATTCCAATAACCAATAGAGCAGTGGAACTTGAGTGGCAAGGGATTCTTGCATTGCCACAGACCTAATTGTAGCCCATTCCAATGACCAATAGAGTGGTTGTTCTTGGGTGATGAGGGATGCTTGCATTGCCACAGACCTAATTGTAGCCCATTCCAATCAAATTACCAATAGAGTGGTTGCCCTTGGGGGACAAGGGTTGCATGCATTGCCACAGACCTAATTGTAGACCATTCCATTCCAACGACCAATAGAGTGGTTGCCCTTGGGTGACAAGGGATACATACATTGCCACAGACCTAATTGTTGCACATTCTATTCCAATGACCAAAAGAGTAGATGCCATTGAGCAAAGAGGGATGCTTGCATTGCCAAAGACCTAATTGTAGCCTATTCCACTGTAACAACCAATAGAGTGGTGGCCCTAGGGTGGCAAAGTATGCTTGCATTGCCTAGACCCAATTGTAGCCAATTCCATTACAATGAATGAAGTTTCAGTGTCCAATACAGTGATGGCCCTCCGAAGAAAATAAATGTTTGCATAAAGACCGTATTGTAGCCCCTCTAATACAATTCTAGATATTAAGCCTCAGTAACCTCAGCCTCAGTGACCAAAAGAGTTGTGGTCCTTGGGTGACAAGGGATGCTTTCTTTGCCACAGACCTAGCCCTTTCCATTATATTGAATGAAACCTCAATGGCCAATAAAGAGGTGGTCCTTCAGAGATAAGGAATATTTGCATACAAAACATAGGAATGTTTTCTTTGCCACAGACCTAAATGTAGCCCCTTTCATTATATTAACAGCAATATTAACCATATATATAACAGCAATCCAGCCTCAGCGACCAATAGAATGAAAGTCTTAGAGAGGACAAGGAAAGTTGGAAAGCTACAAAGCTGATAGTAGCTCTTACAATTCAATTCTGGTTATTGAAGCCTCAATCACTCATAGCCTGGCAGTACCTGGGAAGCAAGAGATATTTGCATTTCTAAAGACCTGATAGCTGTCCATTCTATTCTAGCTAATGAAGCCTCAGCGACCCGTAGAATGGAAGTCCTTTGGAAAGCACCATGCTAGGACCTCCAATGCCAGTGTGCAGTCTGGTTTGGAGGCACATGGGCAATGGCAAAACTGGCCTCGCCTACTACTATCTGATTGTACAATATTTATTCAAATTTAGATGTACCCACAACTATGTAAAGAAAGGGTCTGTTACAACAATCCATTCACACACTATATAGTAGTTGGTAAAATCTAAAGGAGAATGTACATTCAGATTGTAAAGTATTTCACCTGCTTCACGTGTACATGCAGCTTATGTCTCTGAAGATTATTGATGGTATCAGTTAGAGAGACTACATTCTATGGCATGTTCCCTTTAAGATCTACACAGGGCTGGCTGTCCTATAATCTCACATTCAGATATTTCACTATAAGAAAATTATCTGATGGTGACAGAACTCCTGCCGCTTACAAAGAGGATTAGAGGGTTTTGTTGCAAAAGCATCCAACTGGGTCTTATCGTTTGAAATATTGAAAAGTGTATCAGAAAATACTCCATAAAGCACGTCTTTGTGCAGCCGAATAAAATGGAAGAAACAATTTTTAGATATTTAAAGTGGCCTTGTTGCTTTCATGGAAAAAAATGGAGATTTACTGCAATTGAAGAGGTATTTGTAGAGACACCACCCTTACCAAGAGAGGCCCAAATATTTAGTGCTGCTGGGCTGTAGTCAGCCTGAGCTTGGATTAATAGTTCAGATTTGCATAGGTTTTCTTATAAGCTCAGTTTATTGTTTGCTTCTATCTGCTGTTGAGGAGGGTCCTTGGCAATCAAGGCCTGCCCTGGACAAGTGGTGGGCAGGGAAGGCAGCTGCCCTGGGCTCAGAGGTGGGGGCACACCTCACTGCACACTCCAGATGAGTGGATGGCAACCAGTGGGCCACAGCTTCATGTCTGCTCTAACATTAACTGCTGTCACACCAACATGCCCACAACCCACGAAAAACACACCTTGCATGTGCAACTACCTTCTAGCCACTATAAACTAACTGGCCATGTATGCTCAGTGCAAACTCTGTGCCAACTATGAGCAGCTAGAGCAAGGTGGCAGAGAATGGGTGCAAGGCAGTACACCCATTCTATGCCATGCATTAGTAGTGGGCAAGTGGGGTGCAGTTTTGCATACTTGCCCTGGGCTCTGGATCAGGGCAGGGACAAGGGATGGGCAGAAGGGACAGCTGCCCTGGGTGCAGCATGTATTGTAGGGATGGGGCACCGCAAGTTCCTTTTACTATAAGGCTGTCAGGAGCAGTGGCAGTGGCATCACTACTTCTGTCATCCCAGTGCTGGACGCGGCGAGGAGAGAGCTGAGAAGAGGTGCAGGCTGTGCTCTCTCTCCTCCTCCTCCTCATAAGCTTACACATAATGAAGGGGGGGCACAATTTGGCATCTTTGCCCTGGGTACTAAATGATCTTGGCCCGACACTGCTCTGGATGATCCTGTCCCAGGACTGCTGGAAATAGTGTATTAGGGTGCAATGACCTGAATTCTGAATATTGAATATCATTTATTGCTTGTGAGGCATGCTAGGGAAGGGTAGAACAATATGGGAAACCTTCTGGAAGCTCTTTAGCCTCCTAGGCTTTGCCTGGTGACATAGCTCCCAACTGTCCCTGATTTTGAGGGACTGTCCCTGATTTGGAACAAAGTCCCCCTGTTCCTCTTTCCTTCTCATTTGTCCCTCATTTTGGTCTGATCTATATAGTTGTATATAAAATTCACTTTTTATCTTTCAAAAAGTGTTTCCCAGTGCTAAACCTTTCATCCAATTTCTAGATTGCTGCATTTGTAAATTTCAAATGCCTGACTTAAACTCCGCCTTCATCACAATAATACCCAAACTTAATAAAGACCCCAGTGCTGTCGAGAATTACCGCCCAATATCTCTCATTAATAATGATGATCTAAAAATCCTGACGAAAATATTAGCAAACCGGATCTCCAACTTCATAGGGCAATATGTCCACAGGGATCAGGTAGGATTCATACCGGGGAGGCAGGGCCCGGACCAGATCAGGAGGGCAATTGACATCACCTCCCTCTTGAGGTCGGTTTGGGATAATGACTCACGTCAGGAGGGGTTCCTACATGACAAAGGCCTTCGACACGGTCTCATGGTCCTATCTGTTCCCAGTCCTGCAGCACCGGGGCTTTGGCCAATGCTTCCTAAACATAATAGGAGCCCTCTATTTCAACAAAAATTAAACTGCAGGGCTTCCATTCCTCCTCCTTCCCTATTAGGTCTGGCACAGGGCAGGGCTGCCCACTTTCCCCGCTGATTTTTGCACTGGTCATTGAGGTCCTAGCAATCGCTCTCAGATCTAATCCGGACATTCATGGGGTGAGATGTGGCTCTCAGACACACAAATGTGCTTTATATGCCGATGACATCCTGCTTTTTGTCACGGAGCCACACATCTCTCTACCAAATATTTGCAGGACCTTGGATGAGTTTGCCAAAATCTAGGGGTTACTCGTGATTCACAAGTCGTGAACTACTCCAAATCTTTGGCCCTCAATGTAAATCTGCCCGATCAACTGGTTAGCTCTCTCGAAAACAACTTTCGATTTGGCTGGGTTGACACATTACTCCCCTACCTAGGGATTCATTTGACACCCTCTGTTGATAATCTCTACGCAGCAAATTACCCCCTATGTTTAAAAAACTGGGACACGAAATGCAGGCTTGGGATAAACTAGGGGTCTCTTGGTTGGGCAGAGTCAACTCAATTAAGATGAACTTACTACCGAGACTCCTTTACCTCTTCCAGTCACTTCCCATACCGATTCCCAGAGAACCCCTTAAGAAATTCCAAGCTAAAATCAGCAGCTTCATTTGGGGTAACAAAGGCCATAGGTTAAACAGAGAGACCTTGTTCCGGACCAGAGACAAGGGAGGAATACATCTGCCAAACTTACTGTGGTACTACCAAGCTGCACAACTTTCCCAACTCTTGATCATTTACTAAAAAAACGCACACCCCAACTGGGTTCGTTTAGAGAGACAAACTATCCCAAAACATATTATTGATTTTCTGTTGTGGTGTCCCCCAAAGCAAGACCCCCAGTAATGGCCCCTACCCTATCTCACTCCTTCGCCCTCTGGGACGGCATCAAAACCAATACCAATCTGACTTCCTTCTGGCGGCCACTCTCCCACTTATTCCATAACCCGCTTTTTCCCCCTGGGATGGACATTATGGCTTTCCGCTGGTGGCTGGATAAAGGTCTGTACAGAATTGGCCATTTTGTCAACTCCATGGGCCCTTTATCTGCGGCACACTTAATGAGTAAATTAGATATGCCTGCGACAGAGAGATTCAGGCTCCAGAAAATTACCCATTTCATCAGATCTCTATGGAAAGACAAATCCTCCCCCCTATCGTTAACAGCCTATGAAAACTGGTGTGGTCAGATCATAGAGCAGAGGGGGGGCATATCGGTGATCTATCGATCCCTAGCCTCCTCCTCTGATAAAGCTAGATACATGAGGGACTGGGAGGGGGAGCTTGGTACGGATTGGAGCCAGGAAGTCTGGCACAGGGCCTTTTCGGCATCCACAAGGGGCCTCTACAATATTGCCCTAGTGGAGGCAAATCTGAAAGTCCTAACACACTGGTACTTAGTCCCCTTTAGAGTTGCCAAACTTTTCCCGAACTCCTCTCCCCTGTTCTTCCACCAATGTGGTCTCATGGGCACCATGCTCCATACTTGGTGGGAGTGCCCCAAAATCACAGGCCTCCCAATCCCGAAAACTCCGCAATTAGCATTGCTAAATGTTATGGGAGAGACATGACGCAATCTGGGAACCATCCTTCCTTTGCACGGGCCATCCCGACAGGTAATGAGTTCTTTCCCTGTCACCAATATCTTTCCTCTACCCTCCATTCTTCTCCCCTTCTCTTCCCTTTCCCCCCTACTCTCTTTTCTCCTTCCATCCTTTACCTCTCTTTTCTCCTCTTCCTTCTCTGAGCTTCTCCTCGGGTAACAGTACCCGCCTGATCTCTGGGATTTTTTTTACAGGGTTATCATTAGCTTTATTCAGTTACCGCTGTTTTTACCCTCCACCGCCATCTGAGCAAGCCCTTGTTGGCATACCTTTCCATGAAGACTCTATCTCACAGCATGTGGATTTCCCTCCTCTAGCACCACAGTTGGGATTGCTATGACTACTACATTGGACAATACTCTGAATAATCTCAAAGTCCATGTATTACATAGATGCAGAATACAGATTTAATGGCCATACAGCACACATATGCGTCAGTGGGCGGCCAATGTTTCTTTGCACTCTCAGCACAGAGACTGAATTGTCAAAGATAGCTCGTAGTCCGGACTAACATTTGGTAGTTGGCAGAACCAGCTCCCGGCTCCACTATCACAGTGGTTACATGATTGCTGATCCTTCCCACCCCCCGGGTGTTTAGAAGTTAGCATGGGAGGGAAGAGGTTAAGATGCACTTTAACTATTGGACAAATCCTGCATCCTGGAAGGTAGAGGAGAAGGTTACATGCTCCCCCATACGCAGAAGCATTGGGTATTTCTGAGAGTTTTGGGGGCAATGTTAATTATGGCATCAAATTAGTCTTTTGACTAGTTGACTAGTTTTAATCCCATTTTAGTCTTCTGCAACTGTCTTAGTTTTAGTCGTATTTAATCTGCAGTACATTTTAGTTGACTAAAATATAATGGGTTTAATTAAAATCCTTGTGTAAAAAATTCTAATATGTTATTGTTTATGGTATTAAGGTCTGCACAGTGGTCTGGATGGTTATATGAGGAGGCTTGTAATCCTGCACAGTGCTCTGGATGGTGTTGTAATGCGGCACAGTGCTCTGGGATGGTGGTCTGACTCTGAGAGTGCTGGATGGTGGTCTCAGGTCTGAGGGATGGCCTGTAAGGCACAGTGCTCTGGATGTCGATGGTCACTGGTCAGAGGAAGCCTGTAATGCTGCACAATGCTGGATGGTGGTCTCAGGTCTGAGAAATGGCCTGTAAGGCACAGTGCTCTGGATGTCAGTGGTCACTGGTAAGAGGAAGCCTGTAATGCTGCACAGTGCTGGATGGTGGTCTCAGGTCTGAGGGATGGTCTGTAATGCACAGTGCTCTGGATGCCAGTGGACTGGTCACTGGTCATAGGAGGCCTGCAATGCTGCACAGTGCTGGATGGTGGTCTCAGGTCTGAGGGATAGCCTGTAATGCACAGTGCCCTGGATCCTGGTGGTCAGAGGATGCCTGTGATGTACATACAGTGCTCTGGACAGACACTGGTCTGAGGGGAGGCCTCAGGTCTGTAATTGTAATGTACACACTCACAGTGGGTGCTCTCTCCTCTGGATGGTCGTCGTCGTGAGTGACTCGTGAGTGGCGAGTGGGACTCTTGTCAGGACTCAGGAGGCCTGTAATGCACAGTGCTGATCTGGTCTCTGAATGGTCGTTTGAGGACTCGGAGGCCTGTAATTCTGGCTGCACACAGTTGCTTTTTTGCTGGGAGCGGAAGCAGGCAGAGCTCCATGGAAACTGGAAGTTAGTTTACGAGGGTAAATGTCCCTGCTTCACATTTTTGTTTTATTCATGTTCGTTAACGAAAACGGAATTGATTTTCGTCATAGTTTTTGTAAGTGGACAGAAATGTGGTGTACTTTTCATTTTGTTTTCGTCATTGTAAAGATGCTGCTGATGAAAATTTTGACGAAAATTTTTTGGTGACGATTTATCAGAAATGCAGCATGTTGCACCCTATTTGTTACTTCTGCGTATGGCTGGAAAATTGGAGTTGGCACCCGATGTGTCTAACGATAGAGGGGATGGCTTAGCAGACCCACCTAGAGTGGCAGCATATACAGTATCTCACAAAAGTGAGTACACCCCTCACATTTTTGTAAATATTTTATTACACTTTGCTACTTTACATTGTAGCAAAGTGTAATTTCTTCAGTGTTGTCACATGAAAAGATAGAATAAAATATTTACAAAAATGTGAGGGGTGTACTCACTTTTGTGAGATACTGTAATTTGATCAGAGGGATTATGGGTGTGGCGGGATTGGGTGGCTTTTGGAGAGAACCTATTGCTTTCTACTAACTGAGAAAAGAAGCTGATTCCCTGTAAAGCGTCAGCTGCTGTGCCACAGGGAAGGTCCACGAAATACAACCCATTGACTTATAACTAAAATCAAACACAGATACCAACCTCACAACATTCTGTCTGAGATATTATTGCAGTAAGTCAGACCAGATTCTGCCTATAAACCATCTCACAGTATCAGTTTACGTTAAACAAAGTCCTGGAACATCATGGCAGTCCTACGGGGGGAGTGCAATCCTACAGCGAGCAAATGTGCCGACCACATGTACTCCTGATAGTTAACAAAACCCCTCCGCTCTGCAGAATCGATGGAGGGAGCCGGAGATTTGCCGTAGAGTTAGAAGGCTCTAATGCTTCTCTGCGTGTTATAATGGGGTGAGAGCTCGCTGTTTTATGCCAACGTCCTGATTATTACCATCATCATTTATCAGCCGAACTGGAGGGAACAAATGAAGATGAGATTATTGCCTGTAAAAAGAAAGACTGATAGTAATATTTGTGTCATTGGGTCTTAAAATTGGCCGTACGCTTTTACTGTTAGGAACCAATTCTGTTTTTGAAGAGTTGTCTATGGAGACTTTTTTTTCCATTGGAAACCATCAGGAAATATGACAAACGTTGTGTATATATAAAAGTAGAAATAACACTCAACCTACTGGATACAAAATAAAATAAAGGAAATTCACTTACTTGGTTGATGCTAGTAGAAGCAATGGGTAGTATGGATAAGTGAATCACTTTACATGAGTCATAACTCTCTACAACTCTGGTCGGTTCATTTAAAGCCAAATTTGATTGGTAGAAGCCTACTCATGTTATCATGTACCAGTATGAGCAGCTTGAGATGATGAGGGACATCTCCTGCACCCCAAAAGTTGAAACAGAAACTGCTAGGGCAATGGAAGGGCACAAGTGCCAGGAAGCTGAAACTTCCGAAGCACAGCGATGGGGGGCACCCCAATGTCACCCAGACCAGTAGATCAGAACCAAGTCACAAGCTGAGTTTGGTAAGTCAAGCAGGAAGACACCAAGTCACGGGGAGGATCAAGATCAGAAAATAGCAGAAAAATCTTGGTCAAGAGTCTAGGACGAGATCGGTAACGCAGGTAAGCAGCAAACAACAGAGATATAAACTCCCATGTCAGGACCATTGTGCATGGTGTAATAGATTGCTGGAGCTGAAACCTTTGAATACTGGTAAATGGTACTTAAGTACCCAACATTGATTTTTTCTGATAATGCCCCTGTGAGGCATCTGGGTTATACATAGGCAGCTTCAGTGCACAGAGCATTCACAATAGTCTTGGGCTATATAAAGAGAAAATATGGATCTGAAATTCTGAAAGACAGCCACACCAATATATCTGAGTCCAAACTAAGGTTTAATTCCAAATGTAACTTAAAGCGGTAGTAAACCCATGCATTTAACAGGTTAAAGACCAGTCACATTTCCGGCATGTGCCGGAAATGTAACACTCCCATTGGTTGTGCTTTAAACCATACTGTCAAACCATCCAATGGCTGGTGTTATAGCCGATCACATGTGCAGCATCATGGCAGTTGTAGATTAAACAGAGGCCAAGATGGCAGCTTCCTTGGCTGAAAATGATACTAGGGTTTACTACCACTTTAAGCATAAGAGCCAACATGTTTCAGGGACTACACGTTGCCCACTTCATCAGGTCTTTTGAAATTAAAAGATCTGTGTATGCAGCAATATTTTGGATATGGCATGTTTCTCCCAATAAACTCAGTAGCATTCAGCAGATAGTTAGAGTGTGCAGGCTGCCAGGCCAGAACCTAATAGCATGCATCTTCTTTGAAAGACCCGGCAACTGTTGGAGCATCTCCCCAATTGTTACCAGAGTGTAGGCAGGTGCCTATGGGGAGTTATATGCTAGTTTAGCTAGTCGGTTGGCCCAAGCGAGGGAAGGGGTTAAATTCCAGGACCTCAGTTCCACAGCTTTTGTCTAGGGACAGCCTTCCACCCTGTGGTATACATAAATAAGGGGAAGATCCGAGAGTTGAAGATAGAACGCACCAAATAAATACAGGAGTTTGAAAACCAGCATGTAACTTAACAGGATGCCAGGGCTCCAGTGGACACTATCAGTCCTTGGAGATCACCAGTCATGGACTAACGCCTGTAAAGGTCTGCCTGGGGAGCCACCTCCGTTAGTTACTGGTGGGGAGTACAGCAGTCTGTCATGAAGCGTGATACCTGGCAGGATGGGAGATCCTCTGGTAGCAAGGGGGTTGGCGGTCTGGCTTCCTTGCCAGTGGTCGGTTGCCCAAAGGTATCGGGACTGAACCCATAATAGGGAGACCCATAGCCTAGCCACATGGAGCTGAAGGAGTTAAGTAGGAGCATGCATTAAGTCTGCACTAATGCTTGGCGGGACCCTATTCTGTCACTGGGAGTGAGGTGGTAGAGGTATGCTGGACAGATGTGAGGGCAGTGACATGGAAGGTGGGCAGTAATACGGTACAGCATGTTTCACAGAGAAACTCTGTACATTTAACTACTATACACAGTGTTCATCTATAATCCGCTGTACCGCCATAATATTGATGTCACATGAACTCAGCCCCGTCTGGTCCCAGGGCTTTGATGAGCGCACACACATAAAGAAAACGTGCAGGGTGAAGTGGCCCCACCGACAACTATACTCTAGTTTCAGCAGGTATCTTGTGTTTTTGGGTCTTAGATCCGGAGCTGGAACAAGGTCACCTAGAGCCCAGGGCGAACATGCCAAATTGTGGGGGGGGGGGGGGGGGGGGGGGGGGGGGGGGGGGGGGGG
>BLSH010378576.1:29607-43196 GCA_018402905.1 Glandirana rugosa | reverse complement strand
ACGGTAATCATCCGTACCGACACTACCGAAGATCCCTTTTGGTCACTTTGCGAACAACTAACCGATGGGACGTCGATAAATTGTACGCGTTATTTTATGGTCTTGGGTCTTGGGCTTGGGCTTGTAAAAGACTTTGCAAGCCCAAGCCTACAATCAACAAGCGTTTCACTGGTTTTCCCTAGAAGCCATCACAGCCATGCCTACTAATGGCAAGGCTGTGATTGGCCAGTGCATCATGTGACCCAGCCTCTATATGAGGCTTGAGTCACAGTGCTGCATGTCACATGCTCTCAGTTTAGTGTAGGGAGAGGATGCTGCCTGCGCTGTGAGGGACAGATTGTGAGGGACAGATTGCAGTGATAATAACTAGGTAGAGATTACTACTACTGCTTTGAGGGACAGATTGTAGACATATAACATCTCATCCTGCATTACAGAACGATCTGATTACAGAACGATCTCTCATCCTGCATTACTGATTACAGAACGATCTGATACTGGACTAGGTAGAGATTACTACTGCTTTGAGGGACAGATTGCAGATCTAATAACATCTCCCATTTTTCTACCTTTTGCAGCCCTCTAGCACTTTCCATTACTTTTTTACAGTCATTTTTGTGCCGAAAAGTTCGGGTCCCAATTGAATTCAATGGGGTTCGGGGTCCGGGGTAAAGTTCGGATAACGTTCGGTACCGAACCCGAACGTTTCCGGAGAATTCGGCCGAACCCGCCGAACCTGAACGTCCATGTGTTTGCTCAACTCTAATCTTCAGCATCCCTGTACAAGTCTGGATCCCTCATATATTCCTTTTTCTTAGGATCCTGTTGCCCACCCTAATGCATGCAGGACTATGGTACTTGTTGACTTGACTGTTTGGCTCTTGGGCTATAGTAGTTAGTGCTGGGAGTAAGATTGTTTATATTGTGAAAGTGTGAGGCCCTGCCACTGTAGTAATGGGTTTTTATACAACACAGGGTCCTCACATATACAGAGTGAAATGCTGCAGCAGTTCTGTTTAGCTTTAACTATTTTTTTGGATTTCTCTAGGTTTTGTAATTCCTGGATCAGGGTTTGGAGCTTGGAGGCTTTGAAGAGCTTTGAGAGGGAAGAAGCCTCCAACCCAGTGCCTGGATTTTGCTGGAGACCAGCATAGTGAGTGTACATGTGTGCACACTCATTATAATCAAGGGCATAGTAGCAGTTTAGGGCTCTACCCTCCCAGTGAGTCCATGAGGCTACATGGAAGCAGCCAGAGCTGTACATGGTAGCACAGATCAGGTGTACTCTGTGTGACGAACCAATGGATGCTCTAAGCATGAGGGCCTAAGTATTGCATGTAAGCACAGGTGTGCTGTGAGGTGGTCTGAGGGGCCATAACAGAGTTCTAAGGTCAAGCCTGAGCAGCAATGGGACAAAAGCAAGAGAGGAGGCTAAAAGGACCTGTTTCATTTGTACTTTGAAGTGGTGGTGGAAACCCCTGCAAGGGCAAACCATTTTGTTTGGACTTTTCCTTTCCTTGCAAATAAAAGTGGGCCAACAAAATGCAGATTAACTGGGGACACTCACAGGTGAACAGCAAAGTATAGCAGAGCAGATCTCAGCCGAACTGACAGTATCTGTCTTGAGGGGCGGAATGCGGCCTGGTTGGTCCGAGCCCAAGCAGGAGGTTTCCAGGAGAAACAGAAGATCCCTATACTTTCCCTACTCACCTGGAACCCATCCTTGCCACTATTTCTGTCCCTGACAGATGGGTGACCTGTTCCTACACTACCCACAAGCCAAATGCGCACCTAGTCACGAGCCAAGGTCTTAAATAGACTCTGTCTGACCCAAGAAGGCCCCTAGAGTCACATGGGCTGTCAGCATCTAATCCAGGGGTGACCAAGCTACGGCCCTCCAGCTGTTGCAGAACTACAAGTCCCATGAGGCATTGTAAAACTATAACATTTACAGACATAGCCAGGCATGATGGGAATTGTAGTTCCTAGTTTAGACACCCCTGAATGAGGTAGCTGCCCCAGTGACCCAGGAAACCATAGAGGAACCACGTTCCTCTCGACTTCCTCTCCCTCTGCATTGCTGCTGCGGTTGAGCGCCACCTGCAGTGAAGAAAATAGGCTGCACCAGCCTACACGCTGAGCTCTGTGGTTCCTTCTGTGGGGACGTAATGTCTCAGCAGTGATGTAAGGGCTGATTGATCAAACCACTAAGGAAAGCAGGGGGGTCAGAATTCTGCAGGATGGTCACCCATTGGTTTTTCTTCACTCAGAGATAAAGGAGGGGGGGGGGGCACCAGGAGTGGTGCATTTTCATTTTATTTTGCACTCTATCATTCAGTTTTATTTTAGTGACATAGTACCTTTAGGGTTCCTCCATAGCTTTGTGCTGCGGTAATATGTGCATTATCATAATGCACGTTGCTACCCTTCAAGGAACCCTTTACCATACAGTAATATTTTAGTGGTAGAGTCACTTTAAAAACGGCATGAACAACATCCTAGGTTTTCTACAATACCACAAGCTTCCCATTTAAATAAAATTAAAACCCCTTTCAGGGAAGCAGCAGGTGGCCCCGCGCTGGTCTATTCTCAGGAAAGTTATGGAGGATTTAAGATCCGCCGGTGCTATTTTCACAGGCTGCGCCCCTTGACAGATTTCATTCAGCTGATTAGCAGCCTGCTCCCAGGTTACCCCTTAATTTGTATGTAAGTGATAAATTTGAAGGCACGCTGCGGAAAGAATAGAAGGTTCGGAGGGAAACATTAATGCGCCTGCTCATTACGCGGAGTACGCATTTGTTTTATTTGGGAAGCAGCTTCTGCCGCGCTAAGCTCTGTTCTTGATGCGATTTCCTGCCGGGGCGATGCTTACTGGCTGCCTCCTAAGGCTTCCCCCATTATTCCCGATCAGATCTCATTTGTTTTCTTCTCCTTCCATCTCTGCATACAGTATCAATGTCTTATTTATACCATCTCTGGCATTAGCTGGAATTAGGCCTGCCGCGGCTTGGGGTTGCTTTGTTGTTATTTAAGCCGATGTAAAGGCATACAGAAAGCAGCACAAAGAAGGATAATTGTGGTGAGGATGAGCTAAACCGGTTCCGGTATCAAAGACCAAATTGATCCAAGTCACAACTCCCAAATATCACACTTGGGGGTCATTTCAACCCTTTTTCCATCTCAGCTGCCTTATATATTGAGGGATATAAATAAATGTATCATTTATTGTATCTATTATGTACCTTTAATTATATCTAAAGCCAACTTTGTGTTTTGGGAATGGTAAAAAACTGTATTTTTTTCCATTACCATTAACATTCCCCATTGAGTAGATTTCCCTTTACTTCCTGTCTTGTAGACAAAACACTGTGTTCACACTCTGGCTCTATTCTACGTTCTCTAACTCACATCTCCAATCTCTCCCTCTCCTCTGCCATCGTCCCCAACTCTCTAAAACATGCACGAGTCACCCCCATACTTAAAAATCCCTCACTGGACACCACCAATCTTAACAACCTATGCCTCGTCTCCTTGCTCCCCTTTTTATCCAAACTCCTTGAACGTCTCGTTTACAACCAACTGAGAGACCACCTCACCAAGAATAACCTTCTTGATCCCCTTCAGTCTGCATTTCGCCCTCAACACTCCACAGAATCTGCCCTCCTAAAACCAGCAAACGATCTACTAACGGCCAAAGCCAGTGGACACTATTCTGTACTCCTGCTCTTGGATCTTTCTGCTGCCTTTGAAATGGTTGTCCACCCTTTCCTCCTCAAAAGACGTTACTCCTTTGGTCTCTGTGACTGTACTCTTCGCTGGTTCTCGTCCTACTTATCCAACCGCACCTTCGGTTTCACTTACAATTCTACTTCCTCCTCTCCTCTTCCTTTCTCTGTCGGGATCCCTCAAGGTTCTGTTCTTGGACCTCTTCTATTCTGAATCTTCACCTGGGTCAGCTGATAGCCTCCCATGGCTTCCAATACCATCTCTATGTCGACGACACCCACATTTATCTCTCTACCTCTCTCCTACAGTCTCCACATGTATCACTAATTTAATAACAGACACATCAGCCTGGATGTCACAACACTTCCTCAAACTCAATCTATCCAAAACCAAGCTCAAAATATTTTCTCCCCCACGTGCTCCTTGCCCTGATCTCTCTGTCAAGATCGAAAGCCCAACTATCAGCCCATCTCCGCATGCCAGGGTTCTAGGTTAATCCTGGACATCCAATCATTGTCCAGATCTTGCCACCTCAACCTCTGCAACATCTCCAAAATATGCCCCTTCCTAACCAATGACACCACAAAGCTCCTAATTCACTCCCTGGTCATATCTCGCCTTGACTACTGCAACTCCCTTCTCATTGGATTACCTTTACATAGACTATCCCCCTTCAGTCCATTATGAATGCTGCTGCCAGGCTCATCCACCTTACCAACCGCTCAGTATCTGCTACCCCTCTCTGTCAATCCCCCAATTGGCTTCCAAACACCCAATGAATTTAATTCAAAATACTAACAGCAACTTACAAAGCCATCCACAACTCTGCTCCTAGCTACATCACTAACCTGGTCTCTTTGCTCCTCCCAAGACCTCCTGCTTTCTAGCTCCCTCGTCACCCCCTGCCATGCTCGCCTCCAGAATTTTCCAAGCCTCACCCATCCTATGGAACTCCTTACCCCAATCTGTCCAATTATCTCTTACTCTGTTTGCTTTTAGATAATCCCTGAAAACCTCAGAGAAGCATATCCTGCCCACACCTAACATTTGTACTTTTATTTTCTCCATCAGCTCCTCCCCCACAGTTGTTACCTTTTGTATCACTTGACCCTCCCTCCAAGATTGTAAGCTGTAACAAGCAGGGCCCTCTGAATTCTCCTGCATTGAATTGTATTGTAACTGTACTGTCTGCCCTCACACTGTAAAGCACTGTGCAAACTGTTGGGGTTATATAAATCCTGTATAATAATAATACTGAGGGGCACCCGGAAAAGGTTCCACTTATAGGTGTTTTTGAAAAGTTTATTAGTTAAGAGCATCAAATATAGTCAATGCATTTTAGGGGAACAAGCCTCCCTCCTCTTTAGGACTTGAGTAATGGATGGTATTAGAATCACAATGCACTAGAGCAGGGGTCTCCAGACTTGCTAAACAAAGGGCCAGTTTATTGTCCTTCAGACTTTAGGGAGGCTGGACTGTGACCATTGGGAGAAGAAAATGTCCTGGTGTCAGTGGGAGTAAACAATGTCTCTTCTTTGGTTTTAGGGGGAATATTAGTGCCTCGTTGTTGCTGTCAGTGGGAGGAATAGTGCTCCATTATTGGTATCAATGGAAAGAATAGTGCCCCATCATTGGTGTCAGTGGGAGGAATAGTGCTCCATCATTGGTATCAATGGAAAGAATAGTGCCCCATCATTGGTGTCAGTGGGAGGAATAGTGCCCCATCATTGGTGTCAGTGGAAGGAATAGTACCCCTTAATTGGTGTGAGTGGGAGGAATAGTGCCCCATCATTGGTGTCAGTGGGAGGAATAGTGCCCCATCATTGGTGTCAGTGGGAGGAATAGTACCCCTTAATTGGTGTCAGTGGAAGGAATAATGCCCAATCATTGGTTCTAGTGGCAGGAATAGTGCTGCTTAATTGGTATCAATGGGAGGATTAGTGCCCCATAATTGGTGTCAGTGGAAGGAATAGTGCCCCATCCTTGGTGTCAGTGGGTTATATAGTGCTCCATCATTGATACTAATGGAAGGAATAGTGCCCCATCATTGGTGTCTGTGGGAGGAATAGTGCTCCATCATTGGTGCCCGTGGGTGGAAAGGTGCCCTACTGTATCATTGCTGTCAGTGGGAGGAATAACACCCCACATTAGAGTCAGTGGGAGAATAAGTGTAGCACAATGAACCCTAACCACTAGAAGTAAAGGATTATAATGGCACCAATATGTTATATGAAATTATCAAAAAATATAAACACGTTACAGAAAGACAGGGATAATAAGGACACAGTATAACGCTTTCCCAGTGTTATCTCACCAACCCCACAGCAGTGGAAGACGAGCGAATTGTTATGACTGTTCTTCGACACAGGTTGTGTTTCGCGGGGAATATTGCCCGCTTCTTCAGGAATTTTTGTCGTCACTGTTAAACACTAGAATAAATGATAACATACATATCACTACATGCCATCATCTGTCACTGGGCATACGACACAGTAACATTCGACACATACCTCAGTGATAATACAGAATGTATACAAGAGATCACAGTCTGAGGTCTTAGTACAACTTAACAGCTGCCACCTTCCGACAAGATGAAGTAGTCCATGCTCTTGGAAGTAGATATGTTACCATATAGCACACATTAGGGCTATCTGCAAAGAATGACAGAAAATCCTAATATTGAAGCCAGGATTGTATCCAATCTCATATAGGCAAAAACAGGAAAACGGGGTATCATGGTAAGGGGAGCAACCTGTGTCGAAGAAAAGTCACAACAATTTGCTCATCTCCCACTGCTCTGGGGTTGGTGACATAACACTGGGAAAGCGTTATACTGTGTCTTTTAATATCCCTGTCTTTCTGTAACATGTGTTTATATTTTATGATGTACAAATAAACTTTTTTGATAACTTTATATAACATATTTGTACCGTTGTAATCCTTTACTTCTACTGGTTAGGGTTTTTTTGCACTACATAATTAATTGGGATGAGGCATATATGTAGAGGGCTCTCTTGCGAGATCCCCTTCCTAGCTGATGATTTTTTTGGGAGGAATAGTGCCCCGTCATTGGTGTCAGTGGGAGGCATAGTGTCCCATCATTGGTGTCGGTGGGAGGAATAGTGCCCCATCATTGGTGTCAATGGGAGGAATGTATCCCAATCACTGGTGTCAATGGGAGGAATAGTTCCCCATCATTGGTGTCAGTGAGAGGAATAGTGCCCCATTATTGGTGTCAATGGGAGGAATAGTGCCCCATCTTTAGTGTTAGTGGGAGGAATAGTGCCCCCTCATTGGTGTCAGTGGGAGGAATAGTGCCCCATTATTGGTGTCAGTGGGTGGAATAGTGCCCCATTATTGGTATTGGTGGGAGGAATAGTGCCCCATCATTGGTATCAGTGGGAGGAATAGTTCCCTGTCACTGGTGTCAGTGGGAGGAATAGTGCCCCATCACTGGTGTCAATGGGAGGAATGGCACCCAATTACTGGTGTCATTGGGAGGAATAGTGCCCAATCACTGGTGTCAATGGGAGGAATAGTACCCCATCACTGGTGTCAATGGGAGGAATAGTGCCCCATCATTGGTGTCAGTGGGAGCAATAGTGCCCCATCATTGGTGTCAGTGGGAGGAATAGTGCCCAATCACTGGTGTCAATGGGAGGAATAATACCCAATCACTGGTGTCTATGGGAGGAACAGTGCCTCGTATCAGTGGGAGGAATGGTGTCTCAAGGGCTGGATAAAGATTTGCAAAGGGTCAAATTCAGCACCCAAGCCTCAGTTTGGAGACCACTGCTCTAGAGGAACTATGTTAAAGCTTGATAAAGGCTAATGTCTCCAAACAGTTCTACATTTTGGAGATTTTCCTTTACTCCATGTCCTGTAGACACAACACTCGTGTACTGAGGAGCGCCTGGTACAAAATAATCATATCATTAAAGGCCTGTTTGAAACATTTATTGGTTGAGAGCAGCAAATACAACCAATATATTTCAGGGGAACAAGCCTTTCCCTTCTTTAGCGTTTGAGCAATGGATGGTATTAGAATCATGATGGAATGCTCTATTTATGGCTGCTCAACCTGTGGCCCTCCGGCTTTTGCAGAACTACAAGTCCCATGAGGCATTGCAAGCCGCTGAGAGTTATAATGAGCATGACTCTCGAAGTCAGAGGCATCATGGTATTTGTAGTTCTGCAACAGCTGGAGGGCCACAGGTTGAGCACCTATGCTATATTAAGGCTTTATACTAGCAACTGATGCCACTAAGAACAGCCAGTCATTCAGTTGCTTTATCCCTGAATAAGGGGAAGGCTTGTTCCCCTGAAATCTGTTGACGCTCCTAACCAATAAACATTTCAAAAAGACCTTTAAGTGATTCAAACATTTGGCACTCCCAAGTCCTAAGTACACACGTGTTGTGTCTACAAAATCTCTTTGCTGTGACCAGAGAAGACCAGAACAAGGACCACATACACTATACTTTCCACACACGTTTTCCTAAAGGAAAATACACTCCATTGTGTATCTATCAGAACCAATTCCAACCTTTATAAGTCCAGCTCTATCACACATCCATCAGACCTGTAGGCACAACAGGAAGTGGGAAGAAAGCTAAAAGTAAGGGCACCCTTAGATGGTTGTCACTGTAACAAGTGTCCCTATTAGAAATCTTTCTTGCTATTTCTGCACCAGAACATGCGAACAAGCAAAAAATTTGTGTGAACATTCGAACACCGTTATAGTCTATGGGACCCGAACATAAAAAAAATCACAAGTGCTTATTTGAAAGGCTTATATGCAAGTTATTGCCCTATAAGTGTATGGGGACCCGGGTCCTGCCCTAGGGGACATGTATCAATGCAAAAAAAAAAGGTTTTAAATCAATAATTTTTTTTCAGGAGCAGTGATTTTAATAATGCTTAAAGTGAAACAATAAAAATTAAATATTCCTTTAAATATTGTGCCTGGTGGGGTCCCCTTAGTCTACCTGTAAAAGGGCGCACCTCTGTGATGTTTAGAACAGTGGCAGAGCAAAATGACATTTGTAAAGGAAAAATTGTCATTTAAAACCACTCGTGGCTGTAATGTATTACCGGTTCCCAGCAATATAGATAAAACTCACTAAAAAAATTGCGTAGGCAACCCCCCCGTCCATACCAGGCCCTTCGGGTCTGGTATGGATTTTAAGGAGAACCCGCACTGAAATTTTTTAAAAAATTGCCCCTTAAAATCCAAACCAGACCCTTATCCGTGCATGCAACCTGGCTGGCCAGGATAGGGGGGAGCACCCCCCCCCCCGAACTATACCAGGCTACAAGCCCTCAACATGGGGAGTATGGGTGCTCTGGTGCAGGGGGAGTTCACCCCAAAGCACCTTGGGGACAAGAGCCTCTTCCCCACAACCCTGGGCTGTGGTTGTGGGGGTCTGTGAGCGGAGGTTTATTGGAATCTCCCCCTCCCCCCATGTGAATTAGTATCGGGTACATTGTATCCCTACCAATTCACCAAAAAGTGTCAAAAAAGAAAAAAAAACACAGGAGACAATTAGGGACAAGTCCTTTATAAAAAAAAAAAGCTGCAACAGCTCCTCCCCCTTGGGAGGGCTCCCGCCGACTGACTGCTTTTTGCTTTGACAGTTTATTAATATGGCAGGGGAGGGCCACCCAGTGATGTACGCACGTAACCGGCCCCCTCTGACGTCACATGACATCAGAAGGGGAGGGGCGCTCGCTTACGTTGCTGGGTGGCCCCGCCCTGCCATATAAATAAACTGTAGGAGCAAAAAGCATGCAGACGGCGGTAGACCTCCCAACGGGGAGGAGCTGTGCGCTCCGTCTGCGTGCAATGCATTATGAGGCGCTCCGTGGCGGCAAAGTCGCTGCAAACGATGTTCAACTCGAACCGCGTGCCTATCTCTATTGAGAAGCAAAGAAAATGATGAGTTGTCACCAGAACAGAAATAGAAAGAAAATAAAATTTTGACATGAGGTTCTAATCTCTTATCACTCTATCTATCTAAACCTATAAAAATGGCCTTGCCTACACTTCAAGCACTTTTTGCGCACAGTATACAGTGTCAAAGGTTGGATTTACCATTTGGTGCAATAGGTGCCAAGGAGGCAGTTTTTGAGCCATACATATTTTTTACCATTGTCAATAGATCTACAGTCATCCCTGATAAACTTATTCAGACATTGATACAGTAGTCTAGGACATATAACCAGTAAAAACAGAAAATGCTCTGCATAACACAGGGGTCTTGCTTTGGCCACCAAAGCTTGTGTTCCTGCCAGTGACATTACACTTAAAGCTGAGTTCTATGTAGATATAAGCTCTAACGAGCAGGGCCCTCTGATTCCTCCTGTATTGATTTGTATTGTAATTGTACTGTCTGCCCCCATGTTGTAAAGCACTGTGCAAACTGTTGGTGCTATATAAATTCTGTTTAATAAATAATACTTATATAAAGTGATGTACGCACAAAAAAAAAAAAAAAAGCAGCTCTGTAATCATTAATACATAATTAAAAGTATTTTTTTTATGTAAGCAGTGTAAGTACCGGCGCATTCTCTGTTTGCAGACTGCCATGTCTTGGGATCGGTTCACCATTTTTTGAGCACTTTGCAAAGTGGTAGCACTGGGTAGCAAGGGCTTCCGCAGAAGTTTTTTCAGGGGGGGGCATCATTTTACGGTCACCGATGCTCTGCCCCTTTTTGACAATGTCATTATCACATAATTGCGGTCAGAGACCTCAGTCATTGTACAGGAAAGGGTCAGAGACCGCAGACATGGTACAGGAGATGGTCAGAGACTGCAGACATTGTACAGAAGACGGTCAGAGACTGCAGACATGGTACAGGAGACGGTCAGAGACTGCAGACATTGTACAGAAGATGGTCAGAGACTGCAGACATAGTACAGGACATGGTCAGAGACTACAGACATGATACAAGAGACGGTCAGAGACTGCAGACATGGTACAAGAGACGGTTGGAGACTGCGGACATGATACAAGAGATGGTCAGAGACTGCAGACATAGTACAGGAGACATCAGAGACTGCAGACATGATACAGGAGATGGTCAGAGACTGCGGACATGGTACAGGAGATGGCCAGAGACTGCAGACATGATAGAGGAAACAGTCAGAGACTGCGGACATAGTACAGGAGACGGTCAGAGACTGCGGACATACTACAGGAGACGGTTAGAGACTGCGGACATAGCACAAGAGATAATCAGAAACTGCATACATAGCCCAAGAGACTGTCAGAAACCGCATACATGGCTCAAGAGGATAAGGACCTAGTGGGGAACCCCAGATTCCAGGGGGGAGCAACCGCCCCCCCTTGCCCCTACCTGCGGACGCCCATGCTGGGTAGGTTCTGGGACTAACAGTCTCTGTGTTCAAGCACCCAGCACTAAAACAAAACCAGTTCTGTCAGGGAAAATGATCTCCACTCAACATTGCATACTCTAAACCAGAAGGGGGTGAAAATGGCACAGAGCATGTTATCAGTCAAATAACCACTGACCACCGTCCACCAGTAGGGGGCAGGTTGTTAAATTAAATACATTATCAATGACTGCTACCAACCTCTGAAGGGGAGGAAGTTTTCTTCCTACTGCCACTAACTGGCAATGGGGAGCAATGGGCTAAATATTACTCCTGCTATCCATCAACGGGGGGGGGGGAAGGTTTGTTAACATACTATAATATAACTATTGATTAACAAAGGGGACTGGTGTTAAAAATAATGCCTACTGGCCACTTTATAGGTGGTGGTTGGGAGGTTAAATAAAACAACTACTGATCACAAATACAATAAGGTGGGGGGGGGGGGGTGTTGTAAATAGCACTGCCACAGACTAATAGTACAAGGTGGGCTAACAACTTTACCATTGACTGCCAATGCTGGGGGGAGGGGGATTAGTAGTACTGTCATTGGTGCCAATACTGGGAGTTATTATTTGTGTCCACTGGTACCAATGCTGATGGTTATTTTTGTGTCAAATGGCACCAATGTTGGGGATTATCATTAACTGACATCAATGTTCGGGGTTATTGTTGTGTCCACTAGCACCAATACTGGGGGTTACTATTGTGTCCTATGGCACCAATGATGGGGATTATTGCTGCAGTCATTGACACCAAAGATGGGGGTTAATATTATGTCCACTGACACAAATGTTGGGGTTTATAATTCTGTCCACTGGCATCAATGCTAGGGGTTATTATTGCAGTCACTGACACAAATGCTGAGGGTTATTATTCTGTCCACTGACACCAATGCCATACCTCCCAACATTCTGAGATGGGAATGAGGAACACATATTAGCAAAAGTATGTAGGCATAGGACACACCCTGTCACGCCCCTCTTAAAGGAGAATTGTACAAAAAATGGATTGGTTAAAGCCACAAGTGCTTTTTTTACCACTACTTTTACTTTATATTGACTTTTAGGAATTTAGAAATGCAGCAATTTAGAAATTGGATGAAAGGTTTAGCACTGGGAAACACGTTTTGATAGATAAATAGTGCATTTTATATACAACTATATAGATCAGACCAAAATGAGGGACAAATGAGGAGCTATGAGGGACAGAGGGACTTTGCTCCAAATCAGGGATAGTCCCTCAAAATCAGGGACAGTTGGGGGCTATGACCAATGCTGATGATTAATTATTAATGTGGCACCAATGCTGGGGTTTATTATTGATGCTCGGGGTTATTGCTGTGTCCACTGGCACGAATGCTGGAGGTTATTGCTGTGTCTACTGGCACCAACAATGGGGGTTAATATTGTGTCAAATGGCATCCAATGATTGGGTTAAAATTGTGTCCACTGGCACCAATACTAGGTGTTATTATTGTGTCCAGGGGCACCAATGATTGGGATTATTACTGCAGTCATTGACAGCAATGCTGGGGGCTTTGGTTTTTTCTGCTGGCACCAATGCTGGGGGTAATTATTGTGTCCACTGGCACCAATGTTGGGGGTTATTACTGTGTCAATTGGCAACAATGCTGGGAATAATTATTGCAGTCACTGACACCAATGCTGGGGGTTATTATTGTGTCCACTGGCTTCAATGATGATGATTATTATTGCAGTCATTTACTTCAATATTGTAGAGCTATTATTGCATCTCATGGCACTAAAGCTGGGCACTATTTTCTGCCACTGACACAACAATCGGTACTTATTTTACTCACATTTTTTCTTCTTTTCTTTGCATTGTAGTAGGCTGCAAAAAATGCAGCAGGACTGAAAATTTCAGATATTGAGGTGCATTACAGCTCATTCAATGCAATGTACCACAATACATGAAAACATTCTGCCATTATGTGGCCCTCCGGAAGTGTCAGAGTCCACACTTTAAGTAATAAAGCTTTGTTTTTTTTGTTTTTTCTTTAAATATCAAACAGGCCTATACTTACCTGCTCTGTGCAGTGGTTTTGCACATAGCAGCCCTGATCCTCTTCTTCTGGGGTACTCCAATGGTGCTCCAGGCCCCTCCTCTTCATCATGCACCCCCAGGGAAAGCTGATTTCCCTAGGGCACCCATGCTTGATCACTCCCGAGTCCCACTGCTGCATACATTGGCACAGTCAGTGGGACTCGGCCCCGCGCCCTGCTTCCGTGTCACCGAATTTGATTGACAGCAGCGGGAGCCAATTGCTGGAGTGGAAGGGCTCAGGTAAGGAAAATGGGGGGCTATGGGGGTAGCTGCAGCACAGAAGTTTTTTAACCTTAATGAATATAATGCATTAAAGGGGTTGTAAAGTCTCCATGTTTTTTCACCTTAATGTATTCTATGCATTAAGGTGAAAAACCTTCTGTGCTGTAGCTGCCCCCAG
>BLSH010378576.1:13139-29597 GCA_018402905.1 Glandirana rugosa | reverse complement strand
TTGACACCCCCCTGACGGGATCGACCCCTTCCCTTCACTAGTGTCGAAAGTACCAATGTGCATGAGCCCAGCAACTCCAGCCACTGTCTCCGTCCTCATTGGATAGATTGATAGCAGTAGGAGCCCACTGCTGTCAATCAAATCCAGTGAGAAGGGAGCGAGGCCGAATCCTGCTGTCTGTGTTAATGGATGCAACAGCAGGATTTTTGAGCACCCGCACGGGTGTCCCCGTGGAAATCGGGGCATCCGATGAAGAGAAGGAGCCAGGGGCACCCCAGGAGAAGAGGATCGGGGCTGCTCTGTGCAGAATCTCCGTTCTGTGAGGGGGAAGGGCTGTGACCACAGCCTTCCTCTACATGAAAGCTGTGATCACTTCCCTTCCCCAGCTAGGGCAGTCCCCCCACAGTTAGAACACGCCCAGGGAACACAGTTAACCCTTAGAGCGCCCCCTGCAGGTTAACCCCTTCACTGCCAATGGCATTTACACAGTAATCAGTGCATTTTTATAGCACTGATCGATGTATAAATGCCAATGGTCCAAAAAAAGGGTCAAATGGTCCGACATGTCCGTCCCAATATCGCAGTACCACTAAAAATCGCAGATCGCCGCCATTACTTGTAAAAAAATAAATAAATAAAAACCCCAAAAATGAATTTTCATCATCCGTAAACGCGGCAACTTTTGCGCAAACCAATCAATAAACGCTGATTGCGATTTTTTTTTATCACAAATATGAGGAAGAATATAAAATCGGCCAAAACTGTTGAAAAAAATGTTTTTTTATATTTTTTTTTTTGGATTTGTATTTTAGCAAAAAGTAAGAAATTTGGGTTTTTTTTGCAAAATTATCGCTCTTCTTTTGTTGATAGTGGCGATCAGAAATGACGCAGCGGTGATCAAATACCACCAAAAGAAAGCTCTATTTGTGGGGAAAAAAGGACGCAAATTTTGTTTTGGTACAACGTCGCACGACCGCGCAATTGTCAGTTAAAGCAACGCAGCGCCGAATCGCAAAAAGGGCTCTGGTCCTAAAGTGTGAAATCCTTCCGGGGCCGAAGTAGTTAAGGTGAAAAACCTTAAGGCTTTAGAACCACTTTAAGGCCCATTATCATTTTCAAGTTGACCACCACTGATGTAGAGGCACCAATCACTTTTGATGGCCAGCTGGACTGAACGATGGAATTTTTCTTTTACCGCATTTGCTCCTCCCACACCCACTTTGCTAGTTACAAATTGAGGAACCTGCTTGCGATTTCCTCTCTTTATATCCATGGCAAGCTTGACGCAGCTTCCCTTTAAGCCACATCAGCATTGGACTTTGCGCCTCGCTGTCCCTTTCTGCCTTTTCCTAATCAAGCGCAACAGTGTGGGTCGTTTTTGTTTATCCAAAAAAATGATCTCTTCCACGAGCATGTTGCCCATGTGTTTAATTAGTCTCCTTTAACGGAAATGACATCCCTTAACAAAGAGCGAGCAATGCCCCCCCTCCTTTCTCCCTCTCCTTCTCTCTTTGAGATCACAGCTCAGAGTGGTATAAAATTGTACCAGGCACAATGCAGATCAAGACGCCGGTTTGAAGTGGAACAAGCGAGGCAATAATAAGCAGATTTTAATGATTTAGTATAAATCAGTATTTTTTAGCCTGTCACGGAGATTGAAGAGGCAGACAGGCTCTCTCATGGCTGCCGAGCAAACGCCAAGCTGATGAATCGTGTGCGTTGAATCCCTGATCACACAACAGCCAAATAATGAGGGGCTGAACACATAGAACTGGCATGCTTTATCTAAAACGTAAAGACACCCTGTTTCTATAGGTTGTAGGGAATTCTTCGCCTGCCTTAAGAAAAAAGAAATATAAAAAAATATATAAAAAATAAAAATTTTCCTTAGCCTGTCTTTTGATGCATCAATGTCAGCTCGTTTGGGTGAAAAATACACTCGTAGCCCTCGGACAAAATCTAATTGCTGCATATTTCTTATGATTATTTTGTGAAAAAGAGGGCAGGCAGAGGTCAAGCCGAGAACGGCGAGGACCGGGAGAGGAAATCTTTACTAATTCTGTTAAGGCGACATATGGTGGAAGAGGCGCACACGCACTATAGAAGTTGGGCAGATTTATCAAGGAACGAGATGGGAGAGAGCCGTGGCAGAAATCCATCGAGCGGCTTTAATGAATACTCTGTGTTTCTGCTCTCCGACAGGAAATGTGACGTATTTTACTTCTTTTAAAATTTTTACCTTTACATGGCATTTTAAAAAAAAAAAGTATTTTTCTCATTCTTTTCCAGAGTCAGCTATTTTATTGTCGGAACATGTGAAGGGGATGCAGACACATAGGACCAGCTTTCACGTTGAGGTGGGGCCTTTTCTATAGTGGGACATACTCTAGAGCAGGGGTCTTTTCAGTATGAGGGCCGCATGGTATACTTTACAAATATTTGAGTGCTAAAAAAATCTGTTTTATAAATAAATGAATACAATTTAAATGAATAAATATTTTTTTTTTATTATTATTATTTTTGTAATTTGCATGATATGACTTAGAACAACAAAGGAAGAACAAAGAAAAGAAATTCCAACTGAACTTGAGCCCATCAGTCTCCCCCTTACATCAGAATTCCCCATCAAAGACCACCCAAACATACTCTGATGGGAACCCTGAGGTAATGGGGGACTCCAATGGGTCTCCATTGGAGTCCCCTATTACATCAGGGTTCCCATCAGAGTATCCTTTTATATAGACAAAATCAGAGAAAAATTCCAAGCTCAACTCTACAACCAGTCTGCTTACCAACCTGTCCAACAGTATGTGTTAAAAACAGGGGTTCGGTTAGCACACATTTGCAAACGCAAAAGCTGCAAGGTCTCTTCATGGCACCCTGTGTATTGCTTGCAGTCCTAACCTTTCTGAATTTATGAGTGTCCCCACAGTGGAAACACATGCATTCTGATGGATAGATGAGGGACAGCTGGTCTGGAGGTAGTCCAATCCCCCTTAAACACTTCAATACCATGCACTTAGAACACTTTACTACCGGACCAATTTTCAGTTTTCAGTGCTGTTGCACTTTGAATGACAATTGCGCGGTCATGCGACGCTGTACCCAAACAGGTTTTTTATCATTTTGTTCCCACAAATAGAGATTTCTTTTGGTGGTATTTGATCACCCCTGTGGTTTTTATTTTTTGCGCTACAAATAAAAAGACCCAAAATGTTGAAAAAAAAAATTCTCTATTTTTGTCACAAAACTTTGTAAATAAGTAAATTTTCTCCATCACTGGTGGACACTGATGAGGCTACACTGACGGGCACTGATGTGGCAGTACTGATTGGCACTGATGAGGCGGCACTGATGAGGTGGCACTGATGAGGTGGCACTGATGATGAGGCGCTTATATGCAGCGATGATGAGCACTGTTAGGCGGCACTGATAAGCAGCACTGACGGGTACTGAGAGGTGGCACTGATATACAGCACTGATGGGCACTGATATGCAGCACTGATGGACACTGCTAAGTGGCACTGATGGACACTCATAGACAGCACTGATTGGCACTCATAGGCGACACTGAGCACTGATAGGTGGCACTGATGGGCACTGATAGGTTGGCACTGGTAGGTGGCAATGGTGGGCACTGATATGTGGCACTGGTTTGCATTGATAGGGGCACTGGTGGGCACTGGTGGTCATATACACTGATAGGGGCTCATTCCCTGGTGGTCTAGGGTGGCATCTGAAGGTGGCACTGAGTGCCATCCACACTAAGCATTATGTCACTTACCTGGTGGTCTAGGGGGTTCTCCCTGGTGGTCCAGATCGGCTCCCTGGTGGTCCCTGGTCGGCTCCCTGGTGGTCCTGGGTGGGCACATCCCTGGGCAGGCTCCCTGGTGGTCTAGGGTGGCGATCCGAGGGAGGGCTGTGCTGATAAATCATCAGCACAAACCCTCCCTGTCAGGTGAGCAGCCGATCGGCTCTCCACTCCTCAGGTCTGCAGACCTGAGTACAGGAAAGCTGATAAACGGCTTTCCTGTATTACACTGTGACCAGCCGTGATTGGTCACGGCTGGTCACATGGTAAAGTGCTTTGGATCGAAGCGCTTTACCGAGATCGGTATTGCGGGGGGTCAGACTGACCTCCCACACCACCGATCGCTGCGATGCGTGCCCCCGGGCGCGCGGCGGCTTGTTATCCTGAGGACGTCATATGACGTCCAGTCAGGATAACTGAGCCACTTCCCGGCCGTCATTTTGCATACGGAGGTCGGGAAGTGGTTAAAGGCATAGGGGTACATTAGATACCCAGCACATGGCAGCAAAGGTGCCCAGTGTGTCCCCTGACCAAATTTACATCAATTTAAAAAAGAGATGGCCCCTTCCCCCACTTATAACTGGCCTTCATAGCAAGGAGCACATGGAAGGGCAGCTTACGCATGCGTTTGCAAATGTGTGCTAACTAAACTCCTGTTTTTAACACATACTGTTGGACAGGTTAATTTGGTTGGTAAGCAGACTGGTTGGTGAGTTGAGCTTGGAATTTTTCTCTGGTTTTGTCTTTCATGCGTTTGCCCTTCCATGTGCTCCTTGCGGTGAAGGCCAGTTATAGGTGGGGGCAGGAGCCATCTCTTTGTATCCTTTACTATAACCACTTGCCGACCGCCTAACTGTAAATACACGTCATTAGATTGATGTTAAATACCGGGGTTATGGCAGCAGCTATAATGCCGGTATCTTTTTTTTCAGTCAGGCGGCCGGCTTTTAGATAAAAGTGGTCCCAGTGGTGGATTTGCCATGAGATCACTTTTATAGGCAGCAGGAGAGGTCCCCCCTCCCCCCCCCCCGCTTCCCAGTGTTTCCCAAGCTTACCGGTGGGGGATGGCGTTGGTTTTCAGCTGTCCCCAAAATATTGAGCACCAGCCACCACCGTCTCCCCCTATAAGACAGTATACATGGGTTGTCCTCTTACATAATGCGGTGGGTGTCTTCTCCATTCTTCAGTTTTCGCTTTGCTTCCCACTCCTTTCTGGTGATCTGGCAGACATATTTTAATGTACACATTGGTGATTGAAATATTTTATTGGAACTACTGTGACCATAAATATCTCCACCTTCTCTTCTTCTGAAGAAGTGAGCCTAGTTTACGAAATGCATTGAGACAAGGCATTTTCTTGAATTATGATAAGTTATTTGAAAATTAAAGTGATTGGCTTATAGGTCTGAAAGGTGTTGAGAGTATATGTACAGGATATATTGTATATGGTTTTAGCTTTGTATTGCTAATTAATATTAATTAATACATTTAAAAATGTTTTGACAATATATAGTGATTGATTCAATGACTTTCTATCTTAAAAGTCCCATAATGTAGCCCCCTGTTTGTTTATGTATATCCCATTTACATTTGTGAGGTGCGGTAACACACATTAGGTGGCTCATTAATATGCTTTGCATGAGGACAGCCCATTGAAAATAAGGGTTTGTCCAGCCAACAAAGGTCCCAAAAATAGGACGTGCCACTACATTTTTAATGCAACACAATGCAAAGTGCAATGGTTCATTGGTTGTTATTCAAGATGAATTGCACTGCAACACACCAGCACATGTAATGTGCGTGGCAGCAATGCGTACATGGATGTAAACTTCGCCTTAAAGGTCAGTCCTGACCAAAGTGATATTTCAGTATTTTGGTACCTGATGGAGATACACTATATTTGCAGCTATAACAGCTTCAACTCTTCTGGGAAGGCTGTCTACAAGGTTTAGGAGTGTCTATGGGAATGTTTACCATTCTTCCAGAAGCACATTTGTTAGGTTAGGTTGGACGAGAAGACTTGGCTCACAGTCTTCACTCTAATTCATCCCAAAGGTGTTCTATGGGGTTGAGGTCAGGACTCTGTGCAGGCCAGTCAGGTTCCTCCACCCCAAACTCACTCATCCATGTCTTTATGGACCTTGCTTTGTGCAGTGGTGCGCAGTCATGTTGGAACAGGAAGGGGCCATCCCCAAACTGTTCCCACAAAGTTGGGAGCATGAAATTGTCCAAAATGTCTTGGTATGCTGACACCTTAAGAGTTTCATTCACTGGAACTAAGGGGCCAATCCCAACCCCTGAAAAACAATCCCACACCATAATCCCCCCTCCACCAAATGATTTGGACCAGTGCACAAAGCAAGGTCCATAAAAACATGGATGAGTGAGTTTGGGGTGGAGGAACTTAACTGGACAGAGTCCTTACCTTAACCCCATATAACACCTTTGGGATGAATTAGAGCATAGACTGCGAGCCAGGCCTTCTCGTCCAACATCGGTGCATGACCTCATAAATGCACTTCTGGAAGAATGGTCAAAATAGTGTATATACTTGCTGCACAAACAACTCCTTGTTCCTCTCTCCAGCATTAACTTGGTTCTGGCCTAGCTAGCACATGGTGAGGCCTGCTGTAGTTTTAGCATGACCTCCGAACCGCCCATTACAGGCAGGGACCACTGGCCCCCATAGTGTGGCTCCCAGCCCATCCTCTTCCAGGCTCTGCCAGCCCTTCCAGCTGCAACAGCCTTCTCCACAGCCACAGTGACACCACAGTCCCAACTGGCTCTTGTACCTTTCTCAGACTGTCTCTCATCCCAATTTGCTCCGGTGTACCTCTTCCAGCTTTTCAGGGAGTGCATCACTCACCAATGCCTGTCACTTGTAGTTCTTCTCCTAGAGATCTCTCCAATAGTGCTCTCTCCTGCTGTTATTTCCCGCTCTCCCTTGTGCCTCTCCTCCAGGATCTCAATCTCTCCTCCGGGTTGCACCCAAGCTCTCCTAGGCCAAAGTCACCCCCCCAGACTGGGAGCTCCCTCTAGGCCTCCACACTATTCCATCTCCAGGTCTTCCGCTCAAACTCACTACCAGACTGGGCTGAACCCAGGTATTTAAGAAGACCTGCCCCCTGCTGATCCAAGTTGGGGATTGGTCAGGGCTCCTTAAAGCGTTACTAAAGGTTTGTTTTGTTTTTTTTTTTTAAATAAAAAACATGTCATACTTACCTCCTCTGTGCAGTGGTTTTGCACAGAGTGGCCCTGATCCTCCACTTCTGGGGTCCCCCAGCGGCGCTTCTGGCTCCTCCTCTTCTCGAGTGCCCTGTCAGGGAAGCGCTTTCCCTGGGGGAACTCGTGCAGGAACGCTCCCATGTCCTGCTGCTGCATCCATTGACACAGACAGCAGGACTCGGCCCCGCCCCCCAGCACCCACGTCACTGGACTTGATTGACAGCAGCGGGAGCTGATGGCTCCCCTGCTATCAATCTATCCAATGAGGACCAGAGCACACAGCTGAAGCTGCTAGGCTTGTCCCCGGCGCAGGAACAATCGGGCTCAGGTAAGTAAAAGGGGGGATCTGGAGGGCAGCTGCAACAGAAAAGGTTTTTCACCTTAATGCATAGAGGTGAAAAACCGTGAGGGTTTACAACCCCTTTAACATACCTCAGGAAGCACCACCTCCTTTTCCCCATCCTTTCTTCCAGAACTTTCCAATCCAAAAAGGAGGGGTTACCAAGGGGTGTCGCTACCTGCAGTCACCCATCACTCCCTAGGCCACTCCCCGACCCAGAATCAAAACAATTAGAGATTGACTAAATTTACCTACACTGTCAAAAAACCTGACACTTAGAGGTACCATCCGTGGTGGCGACTGAGGCACCTACAGCAGCACACTCAAGCCACACCTGAACTTGCAAAAAGTAGTGCAAGAACTACTTTCAAAATCCTTGCAACTCCAGTGGAATCAGAGTCACACTGATTTGACAGCTTCCACTGCAGACAAAAGTGTGCGACCTGTCATGTGATTTGATGACCAGGGGCTAAGTGTCCAATCTCAGGAAATGTCCATACACAGTCCAATTCCACTGTGAAGTCAATTCATGGAAAATCTTCTTAGTAGTGATAACTCAGCAACTCTTCACCAAACGCCAACGCCAGCCTGCCCGCCACCATACCCCAATGGAAAACCTCTCACCTGATAATCTGATAATCAGAAGCACTTATATACAATTATGGTAACAGTAGATATGTACATAATTTAAAAATGTATTTGTTTTCAAGTTTTCTGAATTCAACAGAATTTGATTTAATTTGAAAGAATTCCAAAAATTTGAATCGGCATTCGAATTAGAATTTTTTTTCGAGTCGAATGCGGCTGCCAAATTTTTCACTAAGAATTACAATATGTTTACATTTCATATTCATTTCCAAATTTGAATCACAGTTGAATTTGAATTTCAATTAGAATTTCGCTATTTCGGAGGATTAATTTACATTCATTACTATTATGATTCCAAATTCAGATATATCTGAATTTCTGAAAAATTAAAAATTTGTCCGAATTTCAATTCAGAACTAAATGTCTAGGTAAAAGTCAGTCCCACACTCTGTTCTTCTCTCATGTAATCTCCAGTCCCCAATATGTATATCTCATACAAAGAATAAAGGAAGAACTAATAGTGTAGTTTGCCACAAACCATTTATTAAAATTACTTAAACAAACTTGCTCACAAAGGAAGGAGTAATTGCACATGAGTAATCCTCAGCAATACAAATAAACCTTTAACAAAACAGCATCCTCGCCCTGCCCAGCGTGATGACGTCAACGTCCACTTGGCGCGTTGTGCCCAATCAGCTTTCTGAAAGGCAGCACACTCTCTTTTTGTTACTGGCTACAAAGTTACATTATACAATCTTAGTGATCACTTGGGGAGATTAGACTGAGGAAATGCTTTCTCCTGGTGACATCATCTAGTCTAGATTGGCGCTCAAGGATGACTTTTTACTGATAAAAGGTGGAAAATGATATAGTTGCTGCATATTGTGACATGACAATAAATTATTCTTGATGACAGGGTCAGTGCTAGACTATTTTGCACCCTAGGCAAGACCAGCTACTTGCACCCTCCCCCCACCCCCCAAAAAATAAAACTTCAACATTTTTAAAAACAGTAGAAAATATTAAAACACCCTGTAGCTCAGGTGACACGCTATATATCACCTGATATCCGTGATGTTTCTCTGGACACAAATTTGTGTTAGACCCAGAAGGCATCTGGCGGTGTGCAGCACTGGGATCACAGAAATCTTGGTCTCTTTATGTCCTGAGTGTGGAGCCCTGACATCGGCTCTCGCATCCTGGGCCTGTTGTCATGGGTGCCCTTCCTCTTTGAGGTGCTCCCAGTTGGGGAGGATCCATGTGACTACCTGGTACCCTGCCAAGACACAATGCACTATGGACCATTGCTGCTAACATCACCACCTAGGCCACAGCATCTGCAGAGCAGCACCGGGCTCTCCAGAGGTGGAGGAGAAAGTGCATTGCACCCACCAGGGCTCTCCCATGGACCACAGGGTTTAGAGCTCTGCCAGCTCTAATAGAGTGCCAGCAGGATCGAGCTCTGTCGAGAGCCTGTATCAGAGGTACCATCCGTGGAGGCGACTGAGGCACCTACAGCAGCACACTCGGAAGAGGGAAGTGGTTCTCTATTACCCTCAGAGGTTCCTACCGAGGAACTGTCACAGTCAGTGGAGGTTTGTGGGCATTCAGCCCCTTGTTAGGTGTTAGGAGTAGCCTTGGGCTTTGTGGGATGCCCTTAAAGGTACTGCCACAGAGGAGGAACTGGAAGGATTTGTGGCTCACGTCGCTTCACCTGCAACATTGTCACCAGTCCTCACTACTGATTTGCCTGAGAGGAGGTGCTATCACAAGGTCCCCAACTCCTGGGAGGCCTGACACCAGGGGCGTCGCCAGGGGGTGACTATGAGGCCTGCAGCCCTGAATGTCACACCTACAGCCCCAAGCCTGCCTGCCGCGTGGGCGACTTGACAGAGCCGCGGCCGAGCGTCTTGACAGAGCCACGGGTGAGCAGCTTGACAGAGCCGCAGGCGGGCGGCTTGACAAAGCCGTGGACGGGCAGCTTTACAGAGCTGCGAGCGGGCGGCTTCACAGAGCGGCGGGCGGGTGGCTTTACGGAGCTGCGAGCGGCCTGCAGAAGGGAGCCAAGAACGAGCAGGGCGGTGAGCAGAGATTACATCATCTCTCTCTGCCCATCCCGCATCATTGCTCCCTGGCCTCTGCAATGCCGGTGGTGTGGCGGGGAGCAACTCTCACTGCCCCGCCACATCACCTCTCCCCGGGACACACCGCTGGGGGGCACCTGTGTAAGGAGGGACACAAACCGCTGGGGGACATCTGTGTAAGGAGGGACACACCACTGGGGGGGCATCTGTGTAAGGAGGGACACAAACCGCTGGGGGACATCTGTGTAAGGAGGGACACACCGCTGGGGGACATCTGTGTAAGGAGGGACACACCGCTGGGGGACACCTGTGTAAGGAGGGACACTCAGCTGGGGGACACCTGTGTAAGGAGAAACACACCACTGGGGAACACCTGTGTAAGGAGGGACACATCGCTGAGGGACACCTGTGTAAGGAGGGACACACCGCTGGGGGACACCTGTGTAAGGAGGGACACACACCGCTGAGGTCACCTGTGTAAGGAGGGACACGCTGCTGGGGTACACCTGTGTAAGGAGGAACACTTCACTGGGGGGCACCTGTGATGTAAGGAGGAACTCTGCTGGGGGATACCTATGATGTAAGGAGGGACTCCGCTAGGGGCACCTGATGGAAGTAGGGACTCCGCTGGGAACACCTGATGGCATCTGGTGACAGGCGACGTGGCAAGTGACACACTCGGGGCTCCACTGATCCTGCATTATGGTGAGTTGAACTATTTAATTTTATATTACAATGTAATAATAGAAATAATGCGCTTCAATCATCCTGACACCATACCAACCATGGTGCCGGGATGATTGAAGCGCTAACACCAGGTGTTTGGAGTATCTTTGTCTGCTGATTGTTAAACTTTCTGGAATACACATATTGCTATTGTGGTGTAGGTCCTTCTCTTCTCTTTCCTTCCCTCCCTATCTCTTTCTTTCTTCCTTCCTCCATTCCTCGTTCATCTCAGACGTGAGCCACACCCCTAAAGCCATGCCCCCTTTAAGCCATGCCCACCATTTAGTTTAGACCACACCCATTCATTGCCACGGCGCTGGAAGCACGCCACATTTCTTCGGGCTAGAGCCCCTGGCCTTTTTCCCACCTAGCAACGCCCCTTCCTGACACCCTCCTTACATGGAGTCAGAAGAGGAGGAAGAGGAGGAGACCAGATGTTAGGGAAACCAACGGCCGTGGCAGCACTCTAGGTTAGTTGTTGAAGGCTCACTTTGAGTTTGAGAACTTCATGGCCATTGTAAAATACGGAAACCATCTTCTGAAATTCAAGGCTAAGGCTTCTTCTAAGAACTGGATTGTGATCCACTTTAAATTTTTTACACAAACCCCCGGACTCCGAGCCAATAATAGCAAAGCATTCCCAAAGTCAACAAGTAGAAGGAACATCACCGAAGGGTGTAACAATGTATCTCTTCATCCCTCTCATAATCCTCACTCCTGGAGCGAGGGATGAGGGGCCGTGAGCTACACCATGTACAGTCGACTTTATTACCCTTTAATAACACAATAGATTTCGTTATGCGACCAAGAATGTCAACCTTTTGTATCAATTTAAATGACAGTAATAACAGGATATCACAACACGTCACATAATAAAACAAGGGCCCCGGGGCGAGACATTGTTCGCTGCTCCGCTACGACTGCGGCAAAGTAAATGAGAATTTATAAACAAGATTCCCAGGCTGTGGGATTTAGAGGGGAGAAGAGGGCATGGATCGCCGCCTTGCAGGAAAAGCATTTTTACATTGTTAAAAGTAAGGCTGTACGGTGACCCGTCAAGCAAAACCGAAATTAGCTTTTTATTAGTCTGCAAAAAGCTGAATTCTGATTGGCTGTAATGAGTTACTGCACAGCATTGCTATCCATCTTATTAAAGTGACCCTGTCACTACAATAAAACTGCCCCAAATGAGATGCCTATAAAAGAAACTTACAAAGTGTATGTAAACCCCCAACAATAAACTTCTCTTATTTGCTCCTGTTTTGTCTATTAAATATTCAATTGAAAGCGTTTTGTTATATCTGTTTGATAAGTGCCAAAAATACCTGTTGACATGGGCGTACGCAGATAGGGGCAAGAGGGGGCAATTGCCCCCCCCCCCTGGAATCAAGGATTGGATCGGGGGTTGTCCACTAGGTCCTTATCCTCTTGGGCTATGTATGAAGTCTCTGATCGTCTCGTGTGCCATGTCCACAGTCTCAGACCATCTCCTGTACTATGTCTCCAGTCTCTGACGATCTCCTGTACTATGTCTGCTGTCTCTGACGATCTCCTGTAGTATGTCTGCAGTCTCTGACGATCTCCTGTAGTATGTCTGCAGTCTCTGACGATCTCCTGTAGTATGTTTGCAGTGTCTGATCATCTCCTGTTCTATGTCCGCAGTCTCTGACTGTCTCCTGTACTATGTTTGCTGTCTCTGACGATCTCCTGTAGTATGTCTGCAGTCTCTGACCATCTCCTGTAGTATGTCTGCAGTCTCTGACGATCTCCTGTAGTATGTCTGCAGTCTCTGACCATCTCCTGTAGTATGTCTGCAGTCTCTGACGATCTCCTGTAATATGTCTGCAGTCTCTGATCATCTCCTGTTCTGTGTCTGCAGTCTCTGACTGTCTCTTGTACTATGTCCGCAGTGACTGACCGTCCCCTGTACTATGTCCGCAGTCTCTGACCATCTCCTGTACTATGTCTGCAGTCTCTGACCATCTCCTGTACTATGTCTGCAGTCTCTGACCGTGATAATGTCAAAAAGCGGCATAGCATGGGTGACCTTAAAATGATCCCCCCCCCTGAAAAAAATTCTGCGGATGCCCATGCCTGTTGATCCTGCAAGAAATCATGTGAGCTGATGACTTTCTGTGCTCCCTGTGTGTGCTGGCGAATAAGAAATTACCTTTTAATACCCTGAGAAAAGCTGAATTCTGATTGGCTGTAATGAGTTACTGCACAACAATACTATCCATCTTATTAGAGTGACCATGTTACTTAACCATCTCAATACTCGCCATCCCCTTCCTGCCCAGGCCAATTTTTAGCTTTCAGCGTTGTCACGTTTTGAATGAAAATTGCGCGGTCAGGCAAAATTACATTTTTATAATTTTTTTTCACAAATAGAACTTTCTTTTGGTGGTATTTAATCACCACTCGTTTTTTTATTTGTTGCGCTACAAAAGAAAAAAGACAGAAAACTTAGAAATAAAACTGTATTTTTGCTACAAGTTACTTAAAACCCCCAAACATTACATATTTTTGTAGCAGAGGCCCCAGAGAATAAAATGGTGGGTTTTGATAATTTTGTATGTCACACAGTATTTGCACAGCAGTTTTTCGAACACAATTTTACACACTACTGCATAAATACATTTTAATGAATTTCAATGCACACAGAGACAATATAATACCCATATTTTTGGTAAAATATAAAATATGTTGTTGCTCTGGGTAAATAGATACCAAACATATCACGCTTTAAAATTGTGCACGCTTGTGAAATGGTGCCAAAATTCGGTATTTAAAAATCTCCATAGGCGATGCTTATAAGCCTTTATTATTTACCAGTTTAGAGTTACACAGGAGGCTTGGAGCTAGAATTATTGCTCTGACTTTCATGGCGATACCACACAATGAGACTGGGAGAGAAGCGATTTAACCTTAAACTGTTCAGGGGGTTTTTCACTGTCAGGGCGATAAGAATATTGAACTCTCTTCCACAATTGGTGGTGTCAGTGGGGAGTATTGATAGTTTTAAAAGACTCTTGGATGTGCATCTTAGTGAACACAACATACAGGGATATGGGAAATAATTATAGACACAATAGGTATAACCCCCAAATAAATTGAGATTTTAAGGGCAAGCAATACATCTAGGTGTATTGCTGTCCCTTAAAATCCCAATTTATATGGTGGTTATACCTATTTTGTCTGGAACTGGGGATGCTGGCAGGCATACACCAAACTTCATAATAGTGGACTCTCTCTCTTTCTCTTCATAATTATAGACACTGACACACGTACACCTACACTGGTTGAACTGGATGGAGTAGTATCTTTGTTCCAAGTTACCTACTATCATACTATCATACGACTTTATGTCCCAGCGGTGTAAACTGAAGTAAAGGGCCTCAGGATCAGGGGGAAGGGCCCAAGGCATGGAGGGAAGGGTCCAGGGCTCGGAGGGAAGGGCAGACCAGAAGAAAGGGCCCTGGAACTGATAGAAAGGGCCCTGGTAGTCAGGGGGGCCCTTAATGATTTCTTGCACCAGTACCGTGAAGGTTATAGTTACCCCTCTGCTACAGGACATAGAGTTAAGCAGGAAGAAATCCCACAGCACAGTGGAGGACTAGGAGATTGCCGCTTCTGGTAGCAGGCAGAGGAAGATTTACTCTGTTTTTTTAGGCTAGGTTCACATCTATGTGTGGTGTGTCATGAACGTGCGCAACATTGCACGCTTTCCCGACAAACAAATTTGTTGCACTTTAGCAAACGCAAAGCTCAAGGGTGCCAATAATTGTTAAGGACACCCCCATGCATCTGTAAACATGCATGGTGCAGTTTTTGGAAAAGGGTCAGGGATTTTTTTTTAACCACATTTCTTGCACATAGGGCAGCCTCTTGAAATAAATGGACTGCCCTACACTCGACAGACGCATGTGGCCTTGGTCATACCTATAGGTGTAAACCAGGGGTCCTCAAACTATGGCCCTCCAGTTGTTCAGGAACTACAATTCCCATCATGCCTAGTCATGTCTGTGAATGTCAGAGTTTTACAATGCCTCATGGGATGTGTAGTTCCGCAACAGCTGAAGGGCTGTAGTTTGAGGTTCCCTGGTGTAAACCATGCTGTACAGGCAACTCAGTTAGGGCAATTTCAGCAACAGTATGACTCTAGCTAAAAGTCGTTCAAACTTTGGATAGAGTCAGAATAGTTTGGAGCCTCTGTTGGTATTCTATTGCTGGTATGAGACTCTGTTGAGAACTTCACAACTTGCCCTGGTGAGGAGGAATCCAAACATTTACAGTAATCACAGTGGCAAAAGGTGAAGGGAAATCTTTCAATGGGGACACTTGTTTCTGTGACAGCGGTGGGGTCTCTCTTCAATTTGGACAGATTTTCTCCAGATTTTGTGTCTCTGGGGACAGCAAGAGCAGAAAATTCTCACCATACATAATGAAGACAAAAAAGATCCAAATGGCTGCACTTCTGAAAAAAATAAGCCACCTTGATGCAAAAGTAAAAATGTCAAAAACAGCAGAGAAGACACTGTGAGAGCAGGGGATAAAGACAACATGTTTCGTGCTAACTTGCGCTTACTCATGACCAAGCATCATGAGTAAGTGCTAGTTAGTAAGAAATGCGTTGACCCCTTGCTCTCACAGTGTCTTGTTTTCTGTTTTTGCCATTTTGACATTTATAAAAGGTGAATGATTTTTTCGGAAGTGCAGCCATTTGGATCCTTCTTGTCATTGTTATGTATGGTGGGATAAGGGGAGCTGGCACCTGAGGAGACAAGAGGTGGGGAGGATTGCAGTGGCAGACCCAACTGGAGCAGCGGCACATGTCTTGAGCAGAAAATTATCACTGGAGAGGGCCTAGTCATCACTAAAACCGAGTCTCTAACCCTCTCCTCTGCGTTCAAAACTAAAAACAAAGTTTTGCTTCATAAAGACATGAATGAGCGATTTTGGAAGGAACTTGACTGGCCTGCATAAAGACCTGACCTCAACCCAATAGAACACAATTGGGATAAATTAGAGCGGAGACTGTGAGTCAGGCCTTCTCGTCCAACATGTATGGTCTTGGCCACCGTGCTGCAGCTCTGTTACAGGGTCTTGGCAATCTTCTTATAGCCTAGGCCATCTTTATGTAGAGCAACAATTCTTTTTTTCAGATCCTCAGAGAGTTCTTTGCCATGAGGTGCCATGTTGAACTTCCAGTGACCAGTATGAGAGAGTGAAATCGATAACACCAAATTTAATACACCTGCTCCCTGTTCACACCTGAGACCCTGTAACACTAATGAGTCACATGACACCGGGGAGGAAAATGGCTAATTAAGCCCAATTTTGACATTTTCACTTTTGTTGCCAGTAGTTTAGACATCAATGGCTGTGTGTTGAGTTATTTTGAGGGGACAGCAAATTGACACTGTTATACAAGCTGTACACTCACTACTTTACATTGTAGCAAAGTGTCATTACTTCAGTGTTCTCACATGAAAAAATATGATAAAATATTTACAAACATGTGAGGGGTGTTCTCACTTTTGTGAGATACTGTGTATATATATATGCTGCATTCAGTGTAGAACTCATAGAGTGTTTTCACTCTTGTGGGGAGTGTACAAACATTTATAAAATAGTATAAAAAAGTACACTCTTGTGACTTCTTTAATGTGAAACGATGTTAC
>BLSH010378564.1:54322-66585 GCA_018402905.1 Glandirana rugosa | reverse complement strand
CCACGGTCATGGCCTAGTCAACCTCTAGGCTCCTACTCCACATCCACCCCCCTTCCCGTTTTTTTACTTGATTTTAATTTATTTTCCCTATCCCCATTTATTTGTAGAGCATTTGCCCTAGTTTGAAGATGATTTTAGAACAGTTATATGGCTTCTACCGTTAATTAATACTTTTCAGACACAGTTTGAAGATGATCCACATTCACCTCCATTTTTGCTTTTTTCATGTTTCTATTTTTTTAAAAATATTTAAAGTTATTTCCCTGTCCCCATTTTTTTGTAGGGCACTTGCCCTACCCTTACCCCCATTTTACTTCCTTTTGCAGCCCTCTAGGGCTTTCCAGGACTTTGCTACAGCCATTTTTGTGCCTAAAAGTTTGGGTCCCCATTGATTTCAATGGGGTTCGTTGTCCATGCGATCGTTCGGGTTCCGTCCGGACCCGTACCCGGACTTTGTCCCGAAGTTCGGATGGACCAGCAGAACCCGAACTTCCAGAGGTTCGCTCAACTCTAGTTACTACCTCTGATGTTGGTTAATTGTTCGGTTCTTTTTTTTTTCTACTTACCCGAACTGTAAAATGAAGGGTGGGATTTTGGACCTCACCTGCTACCCTGGGTGGTCTCCATGTCCCCCCTCTCAGACCGAGCCTGCAGTCTTGGCTTCCTGAGTACTTTAAAAGTCTCAGGTTTAACCACTTAAGGATCGAAAGGATTTCCCATTTTAGGACCAGAGCACTTTTTGCGATTCAGCACTGCTTCGCTTTAACTGACAATTGCGTGGTCGTGCGATGTTCTATCCAAACAAAATTTGCATTCTTTTTTCCCACAAATAGAGCTTTCTTTTGGTGGTATTTGAATGCCTCTGCATCATTTCTGATAACAGCTATAAGAAAAAAAAGAGCGGCAATATTTCTTACTTTTCATCTGGGGATGATGTCCATGAGGATGAAACATGTCAGGTGACTGCTGACCCTATGCTGTTGAGCCATATTTGGGACGAGCTTGTTGTTTTTATTTGGATGTAAGTGCAATACTTTATCTTAATAAACTCAGTTTTTACTGATTTATACTATGTGAGGTCTTTTTCTATCCCTATCTGGTACTTTATGAGAGTCCCTGGAGGTAAAGGATGGTGGAAGCTACCAACCTACATAACCCTGAATAAGATATACCAGACGGGAGCGCACGATTGGTGGCACTAATACGGAAACAAAGCCGGGTTCCATTTTTCCTGGAGAAGTCCTTGTCTTTGGTGGATTCTGTTAAGGTGTGTTTACACTGGCTGTCTGGTAAGCCTTTAACTTTTTCAGTGACAGCGTTCCACAGTCCCCTCAGGGACCCCCAGATGTCTCATCCCCTCACCTAAGGATTCCCCACTGTTTGAACTCTTTCTATGAACTCTTTATGATCCTGAGTAGTCTGGAATGATATCCTAACAGTTGTTAAATACAATTTTTCTACACTCATTTTTATACTAAGTTTTTTATGTGTTGTAGAGGTGGGTTCCCCTCATAGACACATAGATACTTATCTATCTATTTATTTGTTATTAAGTCAACACATATATTCTTATGATCTATTTCTTGATTCATATAGCAGCAGTTTCACGCTGTTTGTGTGTGCCTGGGGTGGGAAGACTGATGAATTTGAGGACTTCGTTCCCTCACCTTGGTCATATACCCTGGTCATATACATGTTTATTTCATAACCTAATCTTTAAGAAAAATGTTTTATATACATTTGGCTTATTCCCTATATGGCACTCCACTTAGAGTGCATTTATATTAAGTTATATTGCACTTTTCGTTTTCACATTTTTCCTTTATCTCTTGCCCACTATTCACCACTAAAACTAGGGGCATTTCCAAGTCCTAATTAGCGCTACACAGTAACCCCCCACTATAATTACACAATCTGTTTAATTGTGGTGTCGGCATCTGTTGGGACCCATACTTAGCGCAGTATTTTTCCTATCACTGATATATTCTTCCTCATATTTGTGGTAAAAAAAAAAATCGCAATTTGCGTTTATTAATTGGTTTGCACAAAATTTGCCATGTTTACAAACCATGAGAATTAATTTCTGGCGCTTTTACAATTTTTTTCTTACTGGTAATGGCGGCGGTCTGCGATTTTTATCGGGACTGCGATAATGCAGCGAACATGTCGGACATTTTTGGCACTTTTTTGGGACCAATGACATTTATACAGCGATCAGAAATGTAAACATTCACTGATTACTGTATAAATGTCATTGGCATTTAAGGGGCTAACCTGCAGGGGACAGGGAAGGGGTTAACTGTTTTCCCCAGGCATGTTCTAACTGTGAGAGGGCTGGTCTGGTAGGGGCACCAGAGATCTAACTGATCCCGAGTACAGCAATCAGTAGATCTCTGACATGCCGCCTCTCAGAATGGGAAACCGATGTGTTTACATCGGTGGTTCCCCGTTCTGGCTCTGTGACAGGGCATCGTGAGTCGCCGGCGGACATCGAGTCCACCCAACCCGCGGCCCCGCTCAGGGAGTGTGCGGTGGGCATGAGTGTGCACCGGTGGTGGCACGCACTCGCCCCCTAGCAGCCATGCATGAAAGTGACGACTATAAGTGGCGATTCGCGGGACAGAGCCACGCCGTCACCGCTTATAGTTGTACGGCGGTTGGCAAGTGGTTAAATTTCTTGTTCTTCCTTTTCAGGCTTTATTATTTGTAATGCATTAATACGTTTAACATTAATGATACGTTTTTTCACAATGTAAGCTATTTTACTTGAAGCAAAATTTACATTCCGTTGTTTTGAAGGAATCTGGGATGCAACCCCCTAAAAACATATTGTCATCCCTGCTTTATCAAAGCTATCCAAAGCTATTTAATGACAATTCCTCATGGCTTTGAAAGTGATGTCACTAAATGTGAAGGGTCTGAATTCCATCAAAAAGAGATGGACTGCCTTAAAGGAATTTAAAAGTTCCGGAGCTGATGTGGTCATGGTCCAGGAGACCCACTTTCATTCTGGAGGATCCTTTAAATTTGCATCCAAACATTATCCTACTTCGTTTATAGCATCTGACTCCACGGGGAAAGCGGGGGCAGCAATTTTTTTAGACAATCCTGTCCTATCAGAGTGAAATTGTCCCAACTGGATACTTGCAGCGCTGTGTGATCCTCTCCTGTGAATACATGACCACCCCTATAAACCTACAACATGAGTGATTGTTAAAGTGGTAGAGGTACCTGAAATGAAATCAATGTGCAAAGTGGATGTTTAAAACGTGAATCAACAGGCATATCTTGGTGTGATGATTGGTAAACGAATGTGAAATTTGTGTAAGCTACTCCATGAGGCAAACATCATCAACCTTGCAGAGCCATTGGGCAGTGGTAAGTATGAAGCTTTGCCCCCACAAAATAGGCATGAGATAGATAGGGTTTATAGACCATTTATATCAGCCTATTGGTTCAGTTGTACAATGGAGTAACACTGTCCATGGGTCAGACTCAACACTCAATCCTTGTATTAAAGCTACTGTATCAGTCTAAGCACATCACTCCAGTATGAGTGGGCAATACCACCATAAGTTGAGCATGGAAGGCTGTCTCACCGCATTCTCTCAAAACAAAGGGAGAGTGGGATAAAAACATAGTTCGTAACTTTATAGGCATTGTGGGGGTTAGCTCAATGGGGATCACCTTCCCTGGGAAAAAGGCAGTCCAAACGGCAGGTTTTCTTGAAAGCTGACTTGTAGCCAGTTTTATTTTAAAATGTTGCAGGAAAATCAAACAAACAAAACAGAAAATAAGCCCTTGTCATTCAGGCTCTTACTAAACATATCCAGTTTTTCCTAACTGAGCGGTGAAGGACTTCTCAAAGTCAACCACAAAACAATAACAATGCAAACCAAAAACAAATATTATAGCGCTAGCACATAAAAATTATATATACAAAATGCATATTATGTGATACCATATAATAAAGTGCTTAAATATTATAAATGCATAGTGACATAATAGTCCATAATAAAGTGACAAAGTGCGCCGTGTTAATGAAAGGAGTATTTCTTCCAAGTGCCAATGTGCTCCACACGTGTAGGAAGGGGGAACCCCCAAAGGAATCCTACTCACCACAACGCTATGACCCCCAGCTTTTCAGTCTGGGGATCAAATAAGGCATGGCGTCACAGGCATCACGCGTCAACGTAACTTCCGGTTGAGAGTGCCGTGGTCGTCATTTCCTGCTGTTGGAGCGCACGCTGTGAGCGGCGTCCATAAACTGTAACAAGCAGATTTTAAAAGCACATTTTGTAAGTAATTTTTTAGCTTGCGCAAAATAAATAAGCCAGACAGTACTTCACTATTGTTGGATTCCTTTTTCTTCCATAACATATGGTGGTCCATCGGTGATTATATGAGACACTTTCCGGGATAACCTCAGCTCATGGTCCTCTGAGTGTATACAGCCTTATTTGATCCCCAGACTGAAAAGCTGGGGGTCATAGCGTTGTGGTGAGTAGGATTCCTTTGGGGGTTCCCCCTTCCTACACGTGTGGAGCACATTGGCACTTGGAAGAAATACTCCTTTCATTAACACGGCGCACTTTGTCACTTTATTATGGACTATTATGTCACTATGCATTTATGATATTTAAGCACTTTATTATATGGTATCACATAATATGTATTTTGTGTATATAATTTTTATGTGCTAGCGCTATAATACTTGTTTTTGGTTAGTTCTCATGAGTATTTACTCAATGTGTAGCAGCTGCATATAATTTATACACAATTTATAATTTATTATAGTTTATATCCATTAGCGCAAACTTCTTTTCTAACAATAACAATGCAAACCTTTGTTTCAGTCATAAAGCAAACTTCAGTTCAGCAGCTCTCAGATTTGATGGATCCTGACTGCCAGGCCAGAGCAAACCTTTGCTCTACTCCTGTTGATTTAGACCACCTGTTGGTGGACACAAGTGGACCACAAAATCTGGTCCGGAACCGACCCTGCCAAGGTGGCTGGTAAAAACCCGACCGGATTCCACCTTAGCTTCCTGCAAATTAATGCATGCGAGGTGAAACAACACGTCCATTGATCACCTCGCCTTTCATAATGTCAAAGCATGTAGTGCCAGCAAATTAAAAGTTTTTAATTCTCCCTTGCTATTTTTGATGACAAGGAGGAGACATGTGAAAGTTGAAAGATTTTATCCTTTTGTGTATCTGTGAGCATAGATTGGAGATCTGATTAAGAGTGACACAGATAGTCTGGATACTGAGGCCCTTGCAGGGCAAGCATAGCCTTATAGAATAGTAATGCACAATGTAGCGGTGGTGCCTTAGAGCAAAATATTGATTCAATGGGGTTCAAATCTCAGATCAAAGAGGTTAAGGTAGAAAGCGGAAAAAAGTGTGATACTTGTGTATAAAAGCCATTGATCAAAAAAAAAAAAGGGGTAGATGTTCCACAGAGAGTCCACATTAGTTTAGTGGTAGAGCCCTGAAGGACATGATGTAACAGTAGAGGACTCTCTGGGAGCCAGGATGTAAAACCTTTATCCAATAGTTCCGGTAAAAAGAAGGAATGGTGTAATAAAGGCATTCAAGGTGAATTATATTGTCAGGAGTAATGAGTATGCAACTGAATCCCAATGAGAAATTAGCAATTGGAGAATGGAAAAGAAACCAAAAAGCACACCCAATGGTAGAATTTGAAGCATGAATAACACCATTGGCAATATGTTCACTTTTATAACATTCATCTTACCCAACCAAGAATGACAAAGATGGGACCAATGGTAAAGGTATGTTTTTTTTTTTTTAACAATTTATTAGGTTTTCCAACATCAAGTTACAGAATGTTATAGATTAAATACACACCAATATACCGAAAAGAAAAGAAAATACATATGCCTTGGTATATGACCTAATAGAACTAGGAGATGTAAGGGGGGTGGGGGGAAGAAGAAGGAATGGGGAGGGAGAATCTGGTGAGGATGCGGGTGGGAAAGGAAGAGTAGGGAGGAAGGGGGGGAGGGTCCTAACCACACATGGGTCAATGTCAATAGCAATAGCAGTAAAAATGTTACATGATGTTGCATTTTATATTAAGAATCATTGGTTACATAAAAATAGAAAGACATATACATAGCTTGAGATATACATCACGTGAGAACAAGTAACTCATGTGAAAGCAAGGAGGTTTGATCTCGACCACACTTATAGATTTTAGAAGATCAATATTCTTGGAGCTAGAGACTGTGACATATAAAACCAGGGTTGAGAAAAGGTTGGGGAAGAAAAAGGGAGGGGGGAAGTCTTTGCGTATGGTGGTAGATGAAGGTGTTCGTGGTAAGCATCGGAGAAGAGCCCAAAGATGGAAGCAATGAAGATTCGAGTAGGTTTTTATGGCCCCATTTATTGTGGCGATGCTTGACTATCTTGCTTGTAGTATGGTCAGAAAAATCTGTGAGTATGGGTTTGTCTGTTGAATGAAGCTCTCCTTCCAGGAGGAGGGACCATTTTTGGAGGAAACATTTTTCGCTATGTCGATTAGTAGTAAAGGATTCTAACCTTTCCAGCTTGAGCAGCCTGGTCAGGTCAGTTTTGATGTCCTTAACAGATGGTGAAGTAGAGGATACCCATTTTTGAAGGATTGCCCTCCTTGCTGACATATAACAAGAAGCGATCCAGGCCTTATTTAGTTGAAGAATGTTAGTTTGTTGTTTAGATAAGTTCAGAAGAATGGTGTCCAGCTTGCCGAAGACGAGTGGGTATATTAATCCGTGTGGATCAAGTCCGGTTATTGCTTTGGTGAAAAGTTCTCCGTTTGTCTAGAAATCAGTTATGGTCGGGGGTGTCCATAATTTATGTAGAAGAGAAGGCCTGGGAGGCCTGCCCTGGGGTCTTTGCATAGGGGGCAATTTGAGCCATTCGGATGGTGAGTGGAGGGTATATGAGGAACATAGGCTCGGCAGAGGATTTTGAGCTGTTGTTCTCTCCAAAACTCATTTTCTCTGAACTTGAGAGCTGATATGTAACCTAGTAGAATAGTATTGTAAGCATCTGGTAATTGTAGCTCTTTGTTCCATGTAGATGAGGAGGAGTAGGATAAGGGTGGAGCAAGGGCAGAACGGAGTGGTTTATAAAGGTCTAAGATTTTGTGCATGTCCCTTAATATAAAAGTATCTATAAGGGAAGGTTTAAAATGAAGGATCTTGGTAGGGCAAGTACATGAAACAAGGCTGGTGGCTTGTCGAAATAAAGAGATGGTTATGCTTGGTGAGGTTGTATCTTTCTAGTAAAAGGTCAATGGGGAGTGGGGCACCTGATGTTGAGTCAAAAAGCTGGGCAAAATAACGCAAGCCCTTCTCCACCCAGGATGAGAAATTCGGGTGTTGTTGCACCTGAGGGAACATGGGGTGGCCACAAAAAGCCAGATGTTTCGACATGTGTGGTGACACATTTAACTTTTTACTAATTTCTTTCCATGCCACTATTGTGTCATGATGAGGAGGTTATTTTTTAAATGGGCAGAGGTGTTTTTGGTCTCACAGTGCAGCAAGGTGGTAAGCTCATATGGACTAGTCATTAAGGACTCGTTAGTATAGTTAGAGTATCTCAAGGTCTTAGTTATCCAATCCAGCCCCACCCTCAGGAGGCAGGAAAGATTGTATAGCCTAGTGTCGGGTAAATTGGTCCCCCCTTCAGACTTGGGAAGGAATAGTTTGTGCAGTGCAATGCGAGGTTTGAGGCCTTTCCATAGGAAGGAGGATAGGGCCATGTGTAGTTGCTTTATGTCCTTATGTTTCAATAAGAGGGGGATGGTTTGGGTATAAGAGTTTGGGAAAGCTTACCATTTTGTATAAATGGCATCTGCCCATAAAAGGGAGTCGGAGTTTAGCCCAGTGGTTTAATTCTTGGATGACTTTTTGATTTATAGGGGAGATGTACAAGTGGTAGAGAGAGGAGGGGGTCTTCCTTATTTTAATGCCATAGTAAGTAATACGTGATTTAGCTATCTTGAATAACAAGGATGTTGCCCACGTGGGGGTATTTTGTTTTTAGCGAAATTGATGCACAAGCCTGGGCAGTACTGAAGTAGGTTAAACGTCTCTTGGATGTGGATCATATCTTCTGAGGGCTTTGACATAAATATAAGGATGTCGTCTGCAAATAATGCGGTTCTTAACGCCTGTTTTCCTATTTTTATCCTGCTGAGCTTAGGGTGTTTAATGAGGTAATTTGACAATGGTTCTAAAGCCAAACTGAAGAGGAGTGGGGAAAGGGGGCATCCCTGCCTGGTCCCCTTGTGTAAGTAGATTCTGTTGGAGATGTGGCCAGCAAAGACAACGTTGGCAAAGGGGTCCGAATACATGACATTTATTAGGTGACAAAAAGGCCCTGAAAAACCGAATGCGGACAGGGCCATGGAAAACCAGCGAAAATGGAAATTATCGAACGCTTTCTCTGCGTCGAGCGTGATAATGACCAGGTCCTCAACAGAACCCGCTCTAGCTGTTTCAAGGGCTGCAAGGACTTTCCTAATGTTTGAGGTAGCTGATCTGCCCTGTATAAAGCCTGTCTGAGCTGGGTGTATAAGGGATGGCATAATGAGGGCTAGTCTGGAAGCAATTATTTTGATAGGATTTTCGAGTCCAGATTAAGTAATGAGATTGGATGGTATGCACCAGGATCAGTTGGGTCCTTCCCTTTTTTTGGGATGTTTTTGATGTGCGCCTGTTGTCCCGTGGATAGATAGGGACTTCCATCTAGGATGTCCTGGTAGACCGATTGGAGTGAAGGAGTCATTACTGGGGCAGCTAATTTATAGAAGTCGGAGGTGAAGCCGTCTGGTCCAGGGGCTTTGCCTACTGAGAGTGTTTTAATGGTGTTTGAAACTTCTTGCTATTATTTGAGTTGAGGTCTGATAGAAGCTGAGAGGAGATGGTGGCTAAGTTAGTTTTCTTGAGGAATGATAGGGCCTTTTCCTCATCTATAGGATCTTGGCTGTATAGGGAGGCATAGAATTCCTCAAAGATGCAGTTTATTTGTTTAGAGGAGGTGATTATATTACCCAGTTTGTCTCTGAGTGCAGTGATCTGCATAGGTGTGTAGGGGCCTTTGCTGGTTTGTTGCCAAATTTGTGGTATTTATAGTCTTGTATGGATTGATGTATTTTCTCTTGCGAATCCGCCCAAAAAATTGAATTTGTCTTTGGCTATGCGCCATGCCTCCCTATTTACTGTCGAGTTGGAAGCGGTCAGGGCAGCATGTACTAATTTAAGTGTTTGGTTCCCTGTGATTTATTCTGAGGATACTTTCTTTTTGTATAGGATACAATCCCGCCTCTGATAATCGCCTTGCCCGTTTCCCAAAACAGATTGGGGTTGTCGGTGTGATTTGCATTAGTTGTTGCAAATTCTGACCAGGTGTCTGCAATTGCTTGTTTGAGTGTCTCATCTTTGGCCAAGTAAGCTGGGAACCTCTATATTCTGAGGTTATTTTAGGGGGTTAAGCCTATTACTTGTAGGGAGATTGTTGCATGGTCAGAAATCACAAGGTCATGTATTAGCGGGTCGGTGGCTAGGGTAAGCATTTGTGAGTTGATAAATATATAGTCTATTCTTGATTGAGAGTTGTGGGGATGGGAGAAGAAAGAGTAGTCTCTGCCCTCGGTAAAACTAAATCTCCAAAAGTCTGTTAGGTTAAGGCTTTCAGTCCACTGAGCCAGTAGGGTGGGCATGTTGGGTGGGGTATTGTGGCGGCATCTGGGGATCTGTCATTCTATCCTCTAGAGGGTTGATTACTGAGTTGAAGTCTCCTGCTGTTATGCAGGGCAGATGTATGTGTGGTGCTATATGGGCGGTGAGGGTTTGAAAGAAATGTTTCGAAGGTGAGTTGGGAACATAAACCATGATCAGTGACCATTCTCAGTTGTGAGATTTAAATCTGACAGTGAATAGGTGCCCTTCTTTGTCTGGATGTATGGATATCACCTCACAGGGTAGGTTTTTATTCAGTATTATTAGTACCCCTGCCTTTCCTTTAACCGAGGGGGAGCCAATTAGAGTTGATCGAACCTGTGGATTTTTGGGTTCGGTGGGTTCGGCTGAACTTCGGAAGAAAGTCCGGGTTCGGCACCGAACTTGACCCGAACTTTATCCCGAACCCCATTGAATTCAATGGGGACCCGAACTTTTAAGCACAAAAAAGACTGTAAAAGAGTCCTGGAAAGTGCTAGAGGGCTGCAAAATGATTTTAGAACAATAATCTGTCCCTTACAGTAACAGCAGGAACCTGACCCTATAGAACTAGGAGATGATTTTAGAACAATAATCTGTCCCTCTAAGCAGTAGACTCTACCTATTCTAGTCAGATCTTTCTGTAATGCAGGATGAGATCTGCAATCTGTCCCTAAAAGCAGTAGTAGTAGTAGTAGTAATCTCTACCTTTCTATCTATCTGCAATCTGTCCCTCACAGCACTGGCAGCATCCTCTCCCTACACTACCCAGAGAGCATGTGACATGCAGCACTGTGACTCCAGCCTCATATAGAGTCTGGGTCACATGATGCACTGGCCAATTACAGCTGTGCCATTAGTAGGCATGGCTGTGATGGCTTCTAGGGAAAACCAGTGAAACACTTGTTGATTGGCTGCCCTGCAGCTATTCAACATGCATGATCAAATACCCGAACCCAGAACTCGAACCCAAACTTTTTTTCAAATGTCCCTGTTCGGGTCCGGGTCACGGACACCCCAAAGTTTGGTATGAAGCCGAACTTTACAGTTCGGGTTCGCTCAACTCTAGAGCCAATGACTTGCCACCCATGATTTCCAAAGACATGCAAAGTTGTCCCTATCTAGGTGCGTCTCCTGAAGGACAGCTTTATCCGTCTTAAGAAGTTTTAGATGGCGAAGTATGGCCATTTGCTTATTCAGTGATCTGAGTCCCTTCACGTTCCATGAGGTTATTTTCAGGAAGGTGATATATTTAGGCAGAACTGTTTGCCACTGTTATGGATGTAGATTCTGTTGAGTAGCCTGGATGTGTGGTTAGGAGGGTGAGAGATTTATAGTTTATGTGATAGGTTAGGGGGGGTGGGGGGATCAGAGATAGAGAGTGTATTGGAGCAACTTAGACCCATGTCTAATAACACAAAAGCGAACGCAAAATATGCCCAGGGAAGACTGTACTTCTCCTTTTTCCTCATATGACACATATGACCATGAACAGCGCTACCGAGGGTTGCATGTCCGCTCACCGGCGAAACGCAAGTGAGTCACCATCCCGGGTGAGATTGTTGAGTAAAGGGTCTGGAGGATGGTCTCTCCACCCTGGCGGAAGTTCCTGAGCGGAAGAGATTCTGCTTCACCTCAGTAAGTTTGTACGTCGTCACTAGAGTTGATTGAACACCTGGAAGTTCGGGTTCTGCAGGTTCGGCCGAACTTCGGGAAAAAGTCCGGGTTCGGGACCGAACTTGACCCGAACTTTATCCTGGACCCCGAACCCCATTGAAATCAATGGGGACCTGAACTTTTAGGCACAAAAATGGCTGTAACAAAGTCCTGGCAAGTCCTAGAGGTCTGCAAAAGGAAGGAAATGGGGGTAAGAGTCGGACAAGTGCCCTACAAAGAAATGGGGATAGGGAAATAACTTAAAATATTTTTTTTAGCTAAAATCACATAAAAAAATCAAAAATGGAGGTGGATGTGGAGTTGGAGGTTGAGGAGGCGGTGGAAGTGGCGGTGGAGGAGGAGGAGGTAGCCAACACTGTTTTTTTTATTTTTGTGCAAGAAATGCACCGCTGGCCGCAAATGTCATTTTTAGAATTTTTTTTTTAAACCAGCAATGTAGACATTGTTTTTATTTTTGTGCAAGAAATGCACCGTTGGCCGCAAATGTAGTTTTTGGAATATTTTTTTTTTAAACCAGCAATATAGACTTTTTTTATTTTTGTGCAAGAAATGCACCGTTGGCCGCAAATGTAGTTTTTGGAATATTGATGTTTTTTTTAAACCAGCAATGTAGACTTTTTTTATTTTTGTGCAAGAAATGCACCGTTGGCCGCAAATGTAGTTTTTGGAATATTTTTTTTTAAACCAGCAATGTAGATGCACTTTTTAATTTTGTGCAAGAAACAATAATCTGTCCCTTAAAGCAACAGCTGGAACCTTTCCCTATAGAACTTGGAGATGATTTTAGAACAATAATCTGTCCCTCTAAGCAACAGCTGGAACCTTTCCCTATAGAACTTGGAGTTTCAC
>BLSH010378563.1:54075-70466 GCA_018402905.1 Glandirana rugosa | reverse complement strand
TGCTTCCCACCCCCCTCCCCCTTTTAGTCCCTAATAGAAGTTTTTGTCATATTTGCCATATATCTGGTTCTTAGTATAACAATGTTCTTTGTCAGTAGATTTTTCATGAAGTTGTGGGGGGGTCAACCCTAGCAGGAAGGAACCGAGTGCACAAGGCATCTAACCCCTCAATCACTGGGCATCATTGCTGTACTATGCAACCAGCAGGCACAACCTACAGCCCCCAAAAAACCCACCCAACTTTTGCTACTGCATGCTAAGCACACTTCTTTCTCTGGAATTAAGGCCTAAATAAGATCTTGCACACAACCAACTGCTTTCATAAAATGCCCCTGGTTGTGTTATAAAGATGGCTGCTGTGCTTTGGCCATTTTTAAAACTGGAAGTGCCCAGTGGCTCCAATAGAACACCTTTGGGATGAAGTAGAGCAGAGACTGCGAGCCAGGCCACCTTGCCCATCAGTGCCTGACCTCACAAATGCACTTCTGGAAGAATGGTCAAACATTCCCATAGAAACACTCCTAAGCCTTGTGGACAGCTTTGCAGAAGAGTTAAAGCTGTTATAGCTGCAAAAGGTGGGCCAATTCAATATTGAACCCTACAGACTAAAACTGGAATGCTAGTAAGGTTCATGTGTGTGTAAAGGCAGGTGTCCAAATACTTTTGGTAATATAGTGTATATACAGTATCTCACAAAAGTGAGTACACCCCTCACATTTTGCTGCTCAGTTTCAAGGTCTTGGCAATCGTCTTATAGCCTAGTCCATCTTTATATATAGAGCATCAATTCTTTTTTTCAGATCCTCAGAGAGTTCTTTGCCATGGGGTGCCATGCTGAACTTTCAGTGACCAGTATGAGAGAGTGAGAGCGATAACACCAAATTTAACACACCTGCTCCCCATTCACACCTGATACCTTGTAACACTAACAATCATATGACACCGGGGAGGGAAAATGGCTAATTGGGCCCAATTTGGACATTTTCACTTAGGGGTGAACTCACTTTTGTTGCCAGCGGTTTAGACATTAATGGCTGTGTATTGAGTTATTTTGAGGGGACAGCAAATTTACACTGTTATACAAGCTGTACACTCACTACTTTACATTGTAGCAAAGTGTAATTTCTTCAGTGTTGTCACATGAAAAGATAGAATAAAATATTTGCAAAAATGTGAGGGGTGTACTCACTTTTGTGTATATATATCTCCAAAACGCTAAAAAAAATGGTTTGGTTGGACTTGAACTGATGACACATGGGAGATTCTGGCGCTAGAGAAAAAAGGTTACCTGCGTGCTCCTATGGAATTGCTTTAGCTACACACACTGAGATCAGTGTTGCCAACCGCCAGTAAATTTACTGACAGTTGGTAAAAATCTGTGATTTTTAGAACTGTCTATAAATATCAGGGTCTGATAATTTGTCATGCTGTGCTGACTTTTTAAGTGTAAACTGGGTAAACTACTTGATATGGGTATTGTCAGTGTTTCCTTGTTGTGTTTAAATATCAATTGTCTTAGTTTTTAGTAGAAGTTCAGTTATTTTTCAGGTTGCCAGTAAAAAATGTGCTCTGCCAGTAAGATTTTCCATGATTTGCCAGTAAAAAACGCTGCGGGAGGTTGGCAACACTGACTGAGATGTTGCTCCGTCGCTGACCTCAACACTAATGGATCTCAATCACTGGTTATGGGAGTGACATCTCGCTGTCACGGCTACAGAGTTACTGATTCCATAGAGACAAAACAGCCAGCCTCTTAGTGACCTTGCCACTACCAAATCTAACGGATTGTCTGTGGCGAGCGCCAGAGTTGCCTGTGTGCCATCAATCTAAGAACGCAAATACTTGAAAAAATATCAGTACAGTGTAAATACTTTGCTGTTTTCATTTGATTTTTTCCAGTAAAGAAGGTTGTTTCTTCCCTGTTTTTATAACTGTGTCAATTAGTTAAAGGGAATAATTTAAAAGTTTTGTTTGCAAATAAATGTGTAGTTTAAGTTCTTTCTCTGCGCACAGCTGACTGCGTAAACAGCTTGCTGAATCACACCACAGAGGAAGATTTAATTAGAGGAAAATAATCAGAATCAAGTCAAATACAGTAAGTAATATATTTACTGAACTTACCACGGCTGCCGAGTCTCCTGAGGGTTGCTTAGATCAGTTTTTTTTTATAAACAAATGTAAAAATGAAATGAAATATAAGACATAAGGCTTTGAACGTATTCTTTTTTGGGTTTAAGTCCTTAGTGGTGTTATCTGCATAGCAAATCGGAACAATGTTCTCTTTAGAAACTATTTTCAGCTAGGTGGGATGATAGCGTTACCTAGGTGCTCAAAATGTAGAGGAATGGAAAACTTGCCTAAATGTTTATGAAATCTATTAAATCTATTATCAAATTTTTTTAATTTATTTTTTTAGTGCACACAAACACCATATGGTCTTTGCATTTTCTATTAGATTTAACCGCTTGCCGACCGCCGATCGGCAATTGACGGCGACAGAGTGGCTCCTCTGCGCAAAACGCTGTCATCTGACGGCGGCTGCGAGATCGCGCACAGTGAGCGCGCGTGCCGCCGGAGGCGCGTCCGCACGCTCCCTGTGTCAGGGGAGGACCAGGGAGTGGGTGTGGCGGATTCGATCTCCGCCGGCCACCCGCGATGCCCCCCCCCCCCCGGAGTGAAAGAACGGAGGTCCGTGTAAGTAAACACGGACCTCCGTTCTGTGAGGTGGAAAGGGCTTTGATCACAGCCTTCCTCTACATGGAAGCTGTGATCACTTCCCTTCCCCAGCTAGGGCAGCCCACACACAGTTAGAACACGCCCAGGGAACACAGTTAACCCTTAGAGCGCCCCCTGCAGGTTAACCCCTTCACTGCCAATGACATTTACACAGTAATCAGTGCATTTTTATAGCACTGATCGCTGTATAAATGCCAATGGTCCCAAAAAAGTGTCAAAATGTTCCGACATGTCCGCCCTAATATCGCAGTACCTCTAAAAATCGCAGATCGCCGCCATTACTAGTAAAAAAAACAAAAAAACCCAGAAATGAATTCTCATCGTCCGTAAACGCGACCACTTTTGCGCAAACCAATCAATAAATGCAGATTGCGATTTTTTTATCACAAATATGAGGAAGAATATAAATCGGCCAAAACCGATCAAAAAAAACTTTTTTTATATTTTTTTATAACCAAAAGAAAGCTCTATTTGTGGGAAAAAAAGGACGCAAATTTCGTTTGGGTACAACGTCGCACGACCACGCAATTTTCAGTTAAAGCGACGCAGTGCCGAATCGCAAAAAGGGCTCTGGTCCTAAAGGGGGAAATCCTTCCGGGGCTGAAGTGGTTAAATAGAAAAACGTTGTAGATTCAATAAGCACCAATTATATGTAGCCACAGAAATCACATGCACCTGTAAAATGATGAAAAACTGCAATGCTCAAAATTACAGAACATTAAAGCAACACATTAAAGGATGTCTATGGTCACAGCATACACTTTTATTTTTTAAAGAGGAAGTAAACTGACATTTTTTTTCTTCCTTCCCTGCAAAGTAAAGGCATAATGTGCTAGTATGCATAGCATATTAGCACATTATGTGACACTTACCTCCCCGCTGGAGGCCGCATCCATCTTCGCTGTCTTCCTTCTGGGGCCGCGGACTCCGGCTTTATGACTGGCCAGAGCCACATGATGTCACTCCTGCGCATGCGCATGGGAGCCACGGGTCACAGCACTGACTTCTGAAGAAACGGCACAGGTAGCCATTCTTTCAGAGCGCATGCACCAATGACATCATCAGTTCAGAATACAGTAAATATCTCCTAAACAGTGCACATTTAGGAGATATTTACAGTATTTTAGGCTTACCTACAGGTACAAATAATACAGGAAAGTTTACAATCTCTTTAACATCAGCATGTAATAACAATACAAGCAATTGGTGTTTCTTGACAATGCAATATAAGCATACCTGAAAAATCTTCTTTTATGTTGTCCTGCCTGTCTGCGGGCCATCTCTTTCCATCTCTTTCCACAACTCTAGGATTCCCTGCATGCCTTGCAGCATCTCCTCTTTGGAACACTTTCAATTTCTAAGGAATACATATCCCATGGTACCTTGCTGGCTGCAAGCAGTGATACCTGTACTGACTCCACCTCCTGAAACTCCTCCTCTCAGCACCTCTGTAGTTCAGAAGGCAGACTCTGAAATGCCACATGCACAGCAGTGCCTACTCACAGAGTACTGTGAATATGTGTCATAGAATTATAGAAAGTAAATGAGTGAAGTTTGTAAAGTATGCTTACAAACGTCAAAATTGTTGCGATTAAGGCCCCTTTCACACTGGAGCAGGGAGGGGCGGTAGCGGTAAAGCGCCGCTAATTAGCGCCACATTTTTTGCAGTCGAGAGGGAGGAACTTTTAACCCCCAAGAAGGGGTTAACAAGGGGTTAAAAGCGTCACCACCCTGCACTTCCGAGATGGTGTACAGCTGCTTCGGGAGCGCCGTCCATCGCTTTCAATGGAGGGGGCGTTGTAGGAGCAGTGCATACACCGCACTGCCCCAAAGATGCGGCTTGCAGGACTTTTCTTCTCGCCCTGCAAGCGCACCGCCCTAGTATGAAAGCACACTGGGGAGAATGGGGGGGGGGGTTCAGGCGCTGCACAGGCGCAATTTTTAGCATTGCAGCGCCTGAAAAACGTTCCGTGTGAAAGGGGTCTAATACTGTAGGAGTAGTCTAGAAATGATAGAGATCAATACAATGTGGAAATTAATACTTGATTTTAAATGTTGCCAATAGACATGCTTTAAGTGAATTTACAACTTACCACTATAGTTAAAACTAAATTAGTACCTTCAAATTAGTCTCCTGCCTCTGGTTTACATATGTATGTGCATGTGGGGGAGGGGAATCTTTCAAACATTTTTTCTGATTAAAATGTTATTATTTAATACATTTATATTTTTTCTTTTTAATGGCACTTCCTCTATGTGGTGCATAGAGGATACAAAGTCCTCCTGATCTTCAGCCTACTTGGTTGCTGCTGCTGCTGCCAAGACACTGAGGTTTTGAACCTGGAAGAGCTCAGAACAGTGACGGCTGGTGAAATTTTAGGATGGGGGGTGCCAGACACCGCCCTTCCTTTTTGACCCCTCCCATGCCTCATAAGCCCAACCCCTTATAGTTTCCACCCCTTGTGTCAGGAGGATACAGCCCAGCATCACCAGATAGGGTATATAGCATCACCAGATAGCAGTATACAGAGTGACCATATAGCAGTATACAAGTCCCCAGATAGGGTATACAGAGCACCAGATAGGGCATACAGAGCACCAGATAGGGCATACAGGGAACCAGATAGGGTATACAGAGTCCCAGATAGGGCATACAGAGCATCAGATAGGGCATACAGGGCATCAGATAGGGCATACAAGGCATCAGATAGGGCATACAGGGCATCAGATAGGGCATACAGAGCTTCAGATAGGGCATACAGAGCATCAGATAGGGCATACAGAGCAGCAGAAAGGGCATACAGAGCATCAGAAAGGGCATACAGAGCATCAGATAGGGCGCCCCTCCCCACCCCCCGAAGCACTTACCCTATCTAATAGCAGGCAGGCCAGGTCTATGCAGAGTTCGGCTTGCGGTCAGCATGCTGAACAGCTCGGGACTGAAACCCTGCGGAGTGCTGCGCCTGTGTGAGTAATCACACAGGCAGCACGTCTGCCACAGTCCAGCCCCGCACCCACAGCAGCCAATGACAGAGAGTCATTGGCTCTGATGGCTCAGGGGGCAGCCAATCAGACTATGTGTGTGCGCTTGTTCAGAGCACACACATAGACTTTTATGGCTGACCAATTGGCTCACTACTTGCTGTCAGCTGACAGCAAGGAGCCGAGGAAAAAAAAAAGTCAATGTACCGGCGCCTCCTGCAGGGGGCCGGGCTGACTTTTTTTTTTTTTTACTTGTCAGTGGCGGGGAGGCGGCGCCCCAACGTAAATGAACGTGAGATCATTGAGCTTCTGCAGCTCCCTATCCTAGCCTACCCTGCGATGGTTCTGGGCCCTAGGGAGAAAACTGAATTGTACAATTTTATTTTCCTTCACCCTACTCAGATAACAGTATAAAGGTTCATGGTGCAATTATAGATGAAGTGTAGACTGAAACGCAACGTGGAGTTACTGTGAATATTACCCCAATAAGGATATATTTCTTAAGATGGGAAAGTGTCTGCAAGACCAATGAGCCCAAAATGTGCACTTTTACAAGGAAGCTTCAAGTCACATTTTAAATTAAACCTGGCATGAGAAAAACATTAAGATCACCATTTCGAATTTATGTCATACATACATCTTGACAATACTAGTTGCTTGGCTTTTATGTTGATTCTTATGCTTCAATAATTTGAGTCAGCAACCTGAAATAAACCTGCAGATTAAAACGTCTGACATTTTTCTAGTATTCTGATCTACATACCTTTGCCTGATTAGAGAAAGACGGAACATTTTAAATCTATTGGGGTCAGCATAACAGCCAGGTAATTAGCTTTTTTTAGAGGGTGATGAGCTATAATAATCTCATATTTCTTTTATGACAGGTTTAAAGGTCAGTTGTATCAAAAGCTGATAGTTTTCCATAGTTGCTGACAAGCTGAATCAAATTTCTTGTGTTTCTCTAGAACTCTAGCAAAGCTATATCCATTGGAATTCCCAACTGTACTCAACTGACAAGGCAATTACAAAGTCAAATGATGGTGTCACTTTTCATTGTGTGGTATAAGAAAACCATCCTCTGCAGGAGAGTGACACCTTTATTATGGCCTTATGGGAGGTGACAGACACACAACCAATGCAGGAAAACCTCCTCACCAGAGTCTTTAACCACTTCAATACCAGGCACTTACCCCCCTTCCCGTCCAGACCAATTTTCAGCTTTCAGCGCTGCCACAATTTGAATGACAATTGCGCGGTTGTGTGACTTTGTACCCAAACACAATTTTTATAATTTTGTTCCCACAAATAGAGCTTTCTTTTGGTGGTATTTGATCTCCTCTGAGGTTTTTATTTTTATGCTACAAATAAAAAAAGACAGAAAATTTTGAAAACAAAAAGTTTTTTCCTGTTTCTGTCACAAAACGTTGTAAATATCTACGTTTCTCCATCACTGATGGGCACTGATGAGGCTACACTGTGGGGCACTGATGAGGCTACACTAATGGGCACTGATGAGGCGGCACTGATGAGGTGGCACTGACGGGCACTGACGATGAGGAACTTATATGCAGCACTAATGGGCACTGATAAGCAGTACAGATGGGCACTGATATGCAGCACTGATGGGCACTGATAAGCAGCACTGATGGGCACTCATAGGTGGCACTGATGGGCACTGATAGGTGGTACTGGGCACTGATAGGGGACACTGATGGGCACTGATAGGTGGCACTGGTGGACACTGATAGAGGGCATTGATAGAGTGCACTGTAATGTGTGCATTCCCAGGTGGTCTAGGGTGGCATCTAAAATAGGCCAACCATGTTGGGCATTGTGCGCCTTACCTGGTGGTCTAGGGTGGGCTCGCTGGCGGTCAGGGTGGGCTCCCTGATCGGCTCCCTGGTGGTCCTGGACGGCTCCCTGGTGGTCCCTGGGCGGGCTCTCCCTGGTGGTCCTTGGGCGGGCTCTCTGGTGGTCTAGGGTGGCGATCCTAGAGGGGCAGCACTGATAAACAATCAGCACAGACCCCCCCTATCAGGAGAGCCGACGATCGGCTCTCCTCTACTCACATCTGCAGACGCAAGTAGAGAAAAAGCCAATAAACGGCTCTTCCTCTTTACATCGTGATTAGCCGTGATTGGCGAGCTTTTGATGGAAGCTCTTTACGGAGATCGGTAATGCGGTGGGTCAGACTGACGCACCACACCACGATCGCTGCGATGCGTGCCCCCACGGGCTCACGGTCGTGGGTTATCTTGAAAACAACAATGGACATCCAGTTAGGATAACTGAACCACCGCCCAGCCGTCATTTTCAATAGGCCAGACGGGTAGTGGTAAAGGCTCAGAACCGCATCAAATTCACATGACGTTAAATAACATTCATTTCCATTGAAGCTGTTCACATATATGCGGTGCATCCACAGTGTGAATTTAAAAAGAGTTCTGTGCATTTTCTGAGCACTGAGATGCGATTCAGGTGTGAATTCCAGGCTGACTGAATTCTATGGGAACGCTTCTCAATAGCACGTGTTCAGTTATGTTCAGGATTCAATTCAGGTTTTCAGCATGGATTGCTTTGCTCTCCTACTACAGAAGACACCCTTTATCTACTATGTATTGACCAGCACTGGAAACGCAGCTGTGACAAAAATCCGGTCTTGAGCCTTGCAAAGTTGTATCAGAACCGCATCAAAAATGCACATAAACTGCTGAGCAAATGCTTTTTTTATTAGCAGTGAAAACAGACATACAATTCACACCGGACATCTGTGAACCCAGGTTAGAGATGAGTTGGCTGCTGGAGCCAGCTCAAAACCAAATTACTTTTTCAATGGAATATACTAAGAATGGGCTCGGGCGTATTCGCAACTGCACGTGCCTGAGCCCGCCAGGAAGCTTACACTGCGCAGCGCTAATCACAGGCAGTGAGACATTCCCTGATTGCTGCAGCTGTGCATTGGGAAATGTCTTACTGCCTGTGATTAGCGATGCGCAGTGTAAGCTTCCTGGTGGGCTCAGGCACGTGCAGTTGTGAACACGCTCAAGCCTTTCCTTAGAATATACCATTAGCGTCTAATGTAGTGTTTCTCAACTCCAGTCCTCAAGGTGCACCGACAGGTCATGTTTTCAGGATTTCCCTCAGATGAAATAGCTGTGGTAATTACTAAGGCAGTGAAACTGATCAAATCGTCTGTGCAAAATAAAGGACAGCCTGAAAACATGACCTGTTGGGACACCTTAAGGACTGGTCTAATTATTAAAAATAGAAGCATACATCAACCATTCCAGTGAACAAGCAACTGACCCAGAGCAATACCACCTACAGCTCAATAATGATCTATAGTCTATTTAACTTGGATGTAAAACATGAATAGACTAGCTACCTAGAGGGTGCTACATTATGGTTTTACCCTGACCTATAGACGAGCCGCGCACTGTGTGCAGTAGTTAAATGTGCACTTCCTTTGTGAAACGTACGGTCTCGTGTTACTACACTCCCTTGTTTGATGCATGTTACATTTAGGAGTGGCACTATTGAGCCTGTGCCATCTCCACCAATCCAGCATACCTCTGCCCCCTCACCCCCAGTGACAGAATGGGGCCCCGCCGTGCACCTAGCATGGACCTCATACATGCACTCAGTTAACTCCTCCATCTCTCTCATACTGTGCGGCCAGATACAAGAGGTCTCCGTACCATGGGTTCGGTCCCAGATACTTTGGAGGAACCGACAGCTAGGGATGGGGCCAAATCAGCTTTCTCTGAACCCTCCCCTGATATTTATGTTGCTTACAGCAGGGGGCAGGACCCAGAAAGCCCAGGAAAGGGTCTAGCCACAGCTAACCCCTTCCTATCCTGGGCAGCCTGTAACTCACTATGGGCTCCATTCAAAGAATGAACTTGCATGAGATATTTAGGTGTCAGGACACATTTTGCCTAAATATCTCACTCAATCCTGAAACTGTCAATTCACTAGACCATTTGTGCAGTATTTACAGAAAAATGCTGAAAATGCTTGGTAGATACTGCATGTACAGGCATTAAAATCAATTCACAGAAGGCAATAAATAATTAAATGCATGCGGAAATTAAGTAGTGGTCCTGGCATGCGGTATTTGTGGAATGTGTACCGGTTGTTAAGGAGCAGGCGGCTGCCTGCTCCTTAACAACCAGTAAACATCATGGTTGCTAAGGAGCCGGAGGCCGTTGCATCCTTGATAATCGATGAGGCATCAGCTGTCAGCGGCAATAAAAAAATCTGAAAAAAAATAGCGTGAGGTCCCTCCCCAACACATTCCAGGCCTTTGGGATCTGGTATGTATTTTTAGGGGAACCCTATGTCAAAATTGTAAGAGAAAATTGTGTGGGGTCCCCCCCAAAATCCATACGAAACCCTTATCCAAACATGCAGCCCAGCAGGTCAAGAAAGGGAGGGGATGAGCGAGCACCCCCCTCCTCAACCATACTAAGCCACATGTCTTCAACATGGGGGGGATAATTTGGGATGGGGTGGCTCTGCCCCCCAAAGCACCTTGTCCCCATGTTAATAGGGACAAGGGCCTCTTCCCCACATCCCTGGCTGGTTGTTGCGGAGGTCTGTGGGTGGGGGGTGTATTGGAAACTGGAAGCCTCCTTTAACAAGGGGGCCCCCAGATCCCGGCCTCCCATGTGAATGAGTAGAGGTACATAGTACCCCCACTCATTCACCCCCAAAAAAATGTGTAGTGTAAGAAAAGCCTGCACCAAGGGCGCTTGCTTGTCCCCTCCCTTTCCTGACCTGCCAAGCTGCATGATTAGAAAAGGGTCTGGTGCGGATTTTGGGGGCACCCTATTCCTTTTTTCTTTCAGATTTTGATGTGGGACTCCTCTCAAAATCCATACCAGACTTAAAGTGCATGGTATGCATTGGGGGGGACCCCATGCTGTTTTTTCCTGATTTTTTTATTGCTGCCAATTCTTTTTTTTAGATCCAGCTGTCAGTGGGGTACCCCGCTGACAGATGATGACTCATCGGTTGTTAAGGATGCAGCGGCCATCCGCTCCTTAACAACCATGTTGTTTAGTGGTTGTTAAGGACAGGGGCGGCCGCCCACTCATTAATAATGCTGATTAATTAATGTTAATAAATATGCCGGCTAGTGCCAGGTGTTAAATCAACGCATGTTTTCACTACTAAAATACGCAAGACTTCATAAAATAGCTGTACTTTAGTCATTTTTTTTTTGTGAATGCCAAAAACTGTTGAAAAATGCTGAACTGTATTTTACTGCATTTTTTAAGGGGAACAATACTGCTTTGTGAATGGAGCCCCATATATTTATAAATAACAATGAAGTGCAGACAGGGATAAAATATTCACAGGCAGCAACTGCTTACACTCTTATTTTGGATCATCTCACTGCTGCTGATCTCCTGCAGCCTCTTTGCAGCTACTCCCTGTCTACACGCGCTCGAGTAATGGTGGACCATGTCTGCATAATATGTGTTGAAACAGTCATAATTTAAAGTGTTCATAAACCCACAACAGTAAAATCAGTCTGTATACACAGTAAAGCAAGCTTGTTATACTCACTGTGGAACTAAGGGGTTAATCCTCTGCATGTAAAAAGGCTGTTTGATCCTGTCTTCTCTGATCCCCCCCCCTTCTTCCCCTGTCCCCAATCCATCTCCTGAGTATCAAGTACCTTGAACCAAGTGTAGCAGGATGCATTATGCTGATGGAAGAGGTCACTGCCATCACAAAATACTGTTTCAATAGGGACATACTTGGACACCAACAATGCTTAGGTACTGTATGTGGTACATGTCAAAGTGACATCCACATGATGGCAGGATCCAAGGTGTAAGACAGAACATTGCCCAAAGCATCACATTGCCTCCGCCGAGTCCATACTGCATCCTGGTGCCTGCCATCTCTTCCCCAGGTAAGTGACGCACACGCACCCGGCAATCCACATCATGTAAAAGAAAACGTGATTCATCAGACCAGGCCATCTTCCATAGCTCCATGGGCCAGTTCTGATGCTCACATGCTCATTGTAGGTGCTTTTAGCTGTGGACATGGGAGAGCATGGACAACCTGACTGGTCTGCAGCTGCACAGCCCCATACACAACAAATGGTGATGTCCATTTTTTCTGCTTTCAACACATCAACTTCAAAGACAACATGTTTGCTTGCTGCCTAAAATATCCCACCGACTTTCAGATGCCTTTGTAACGAGATAATCAATGTTATTCACTTAACTTGTAAGTGGTCATAAAGTTATGGTTCATCAGTGTATATACTATATATTATATTCGGTTAGGCTCCAAAGACTAAGTAGTGAGAGAGTTAAAGGTCATGGCTGTAGGTTCTATTTTTCTTGCTTTTAATCATTATGAGAGAGTTCTAATGAAATTATGATTGATAGCTCTAGCCAGATGCCAATCAGTTTGTCATCATCACCTTCTTCCTTTGCAGGTTCCATCTGTTCATCATTCAGCATAGCAGACCATTCAAATTACAAATAGAAATAGATTCATGCCGTCTGCAGCTCTTTACAGTGATTATAACAAATTTCAATTCCAGCTGTTGCGATAAAAGTAAATGTTCCTCTTCTGATAATCCTGACTAGGGTATGTGGAGGAGCCATACTAAGAATGTAGCCCAAGGGCTGCGACTAGCTATCAGTGCTGCCTTAAAGTGGTTGTAAAACAAATAAAGATAAAGACATTAACAATTCCCAAATAAAATTTCAAAACTATGTGTGCCTTAGTTTTTTCTCATTTAATTTGATTTTCCCTGAGAATTTACTGTACCTATTCACCCCGCTAGTGAGTTTTCTTTCTTGGTTAGCAGGAAATTGCAAACAGCTGATACCAAGTGAAATTCATGTACTTACCCTAGTTGCATTAAAATACACATTTCCTGACAGCTCCATGTCAGCACACACATGGGTACGGCCCACCCACCCCCACATTGATAGGACGTTTAACTCATACATTTTTGCACCTGAGCAGCTATTCTGGCAGCTATAGCGGAGTGTAAAGAAACTCTTAGGGGGAAAATAGACCTTAGCTACGGATTTTAATCAGATCCGTTAGGACTTAGATGGGTTCAAAGCCAGGGTCTCTGAGGTGGAGAGCAGGGTCTCCATGCTGGAAAACTCGTTCCAATCAGATTCTGAAGAGCTTTTCTTTAGATAAGGGCCACGGATGTGAATCTGAGGAGACTATACACTAATATTCATACCTCACACCTTAATATAGGATCTAGGGTTGTTGCCTCTCTAGATATAGAGAAGGCTTTTGATACTCGAGTGCCCTTTTCTGTGGGAGGTACTCTGGATTGGATTTCCAATGGTATTTATAAAATGGTTGCAGGTCCTATATAGACACCCCACAGCTGCAGTGAAAATGGGGGGAGGGCTGTCAACAACCTTTTCGCTATTCAGGGGAACCCAGCAGGGCTGCCCTTTGTCTCCAGCCCTCTTTGCCATTGCTATGGAGCCTGTGGCAGAGGCTCTTCGTACTTTCCACAATATCAGGGAGTTGCGGATTGGCTGGTTGGAGGAGAGGGTAGCCCTGTATGCGGATGATCTTCTATTGTTTTTGAATGACACCGGACCCTCTCTCCAAGGGGCCTTACAGATATTAAGACTCTTTTTCAACGGTTACTGGGCTGAAGGTAAATTGGACTAAGTCCTTGTTGTTCCCAATAGATATTGAGGCCCGTAATACGGCCTCGAACGATATTCCATTGCAGTGGGTAGAGAACTTCAAGTACTAAGGAGTTGTAATTTTTCGCCAAACTTCTAACTTCATTCCCTTGAATTTGACTGCGATTTTAGGAGATATTGGGTCAAAGTTGAAAATGTGGAAGTCTCTACCATTATCCTTATTGGGACGCATTAACCTTTTAAAATGAACATTATATCAAAACTTATATATGTTTTTAGACACTCTCCTCAGTAGCTTCCCAGCTCCTTTTTTACAAAATTAAATCAAATCCTCTCAGCCTTTTTATGGGGACAAAAGAACCCCAGGTATAAATTGACCACACTGATGCGATTTTGTGATCAGGTTGGTCTAGCTTTCCCGGACTTATATAAATATCTTTTAGCCACTCTGCTGGTTACAGCTACATGGTGGCTGAATCCAGATCTATCTAATTCCTCCACCTGGCTGAAAGCTGTGATGATAGGATCTACAGAAGCTCTTAAGACCCTTGTGTTCAGGGGGCGCAGGGCACCTTATCATATGACTGCTTCAATGCTCAACAGCAGTATTCTAAGGATGCGATCTCTCCAAATGCCCCTCTATGGCTAAATCCTACCCTTTCTCAATTTTAAAAACTACCAGAGCCTGTTGCATGGGCTAAGTATAACATTAAACTACTCTCCCAGGTGGTCAATGACTGTAAACTGTTTGCTTTCTCTACACTTACGTCAACTTTTAACCTGCCCAGTTCCCACCTATTTAGGTATTTTCAGCTCTCTCATGCGTTCTATGCCCAGTTCCCACAAGATAATTTAACGATTATACAATTGACTCCAAAATCCGTATATACTGTAGGTCTTAATGTTTGGAGAAGCCCACTTAGAGACTGTGCTCCCATCTTATCTTAATCTCCCTTTCACCATTGGAGGGTCTTATGTCTAGGTGGGTGCGAGATATCCCAAACCTGGACATGGAAAGCTGTAGATGTGTGTGGGATCTCCCTTTTCGATCTTTGGTATCCTTGAGAGACCACTTTATTCAATTTAAACTGGTACATAGAGCATATCTTACGCCATGTAGACTTCATCAGATAAATCTTGTGTGCTCTTCTGAGTGTTGGTGGTGTGGTGCAATTCAGGGGGATTTCTTCTTTCTTCAGTGGTGGATCTGTTGAATTCTATTATCTCTTCCCCTTTGCCGGTCTCAATGCCTGTATGCTTGTTGAGTCTGGTTGAAGGTATCCTTCCTATAGTGTCAGAGCAAGTGTTTGTTAATATTACATTATTTTATGCGTGAAAAGCCATCGCTTTGCATTGGAAGAAAACCTCTTCTCCTATGGTTTCATTGGAAACAATTGGTTAACAAATAACTCCCACTGTACAGGGATTCTTACATAAACAGGGGATGTCATAGTAAGTATGATAAAGTTTGGGCCAAGTGGTTGGATAAGCTTTACACAGCATCTGATGCCCAAGGGGGTCCTTGACTACAATATGAGCTGTTCCATATACAAGTTGTGCGGGACCGCTGCATATAGAGGTGACCTAAGTTTATTACTGTTGCATTGTGCATGGGCTGTTTGCTAATATGATAAGCTGCAGGGCCTGGATTTTATTTTAGTTAAAACTTTTTTCTTTTTTTATTTTGAATTGTAGGCTGTTATGCAAAGCGATTGGATTGTGACCTTGTATCAACATTTATTGTTCAATGTGTATGTTGTTTTGTTTTTTGTTTGGTCTGTCTGTTTAAAAAGAATAAAATAGATATTTCAAACACTGATAGCAGGAGCAATCAACTCCTACCTCGCTGGGGTACACCCCTGGCTGTCCATCCATGTCTGCCTGGATGCAGTCCCCACTGAGGGCTTCTAAATGGAGCAGGGTGAGGGAACCCCACTGCTGGTTTTCAGGGTCTTATTGTGTGGCTGGGTAAATCCTGGCTGTGTGGAGGGTCCACATGGCTTTTCCATTGTGGAAGGAACAAGGATCCTGGCTTCAGAGTGACTGGAATGCATGCCCTGCGTTCCAGCCAGACAGCTTCACTACAGTCTTTTTCCAGACCTGTGTGGATTGCCATTGGCCTGGGCTGAATCATGTGACATCAGGCTCAAATGAAACAGAGGCTGAGGAGATGACAGGTAGGCTGCATGCTCTTCCCCAATCTCTCTGCATGGACGTTGGGTGCTCTGCACTGCCACCTACTGCCTAAGCCTGGTACTGTGGCCGGAAGGTATTTTCCTACATGTAATTGCTTCTGAATGCCTGGAAGGATTTTTGCCTTAACACTTAGCATGACGTTAACCTGACTTTTATTACAGAACGTCAAATCAAGAGCCGACCCCTCCAAAAGACCAGCATTTGCAAAGAAGGTATGGTGATTGCTATATATATATATATATATATATATATATATATATATATATATATAACCTTTTTTTTTAATTCCCCTCCTCCCTCGTGAGCTATCTGGCTAATGGCATATTTATTCTAGTCGTTTCAGATCTCGCTATTAGAGTTGAGCGAACCTCTGGAAGTTCGGGTTCTGCTGGTCCGTCCGAACTTCAGGACAAAGTCCGGGACCGGGTCCGGACGGAACCCGAACGATCGCACGGACAACGAACCCCATTGAAATCAATGGGGACCCGAACTTTTAGGCACAAAAATGGCTGTAACAAAGTCCTGGAAAGCCCTAGAGGGCTGCAAAAGGAAGTAAAATGGGGGTAAGGGTAGGGCAAGTGCCCTACAAAAAAATGGGGACAGGGAAATAACTTTAAATATTTAAAAAAAAATAAAAACATAAAAAAAGCAAAAATGGAGGTGAATGTGGATCATCTTCAAACTGTGTCTGAAAAGTATTAATTAACGGTAGAAGCCATATAACTGTTCTAAAATCATCTTCAAACTAGGGCAAGTGCCCTACAAATAAATGGGGATAGGGAAAATAAATTACAATCAAGTAAAAAAACGGGAAGG
>BLSH010378563.1:9485-46185 GCA_018402905.1 Glandirana rugosa | reverse complement strand
AAATTCTTCCAAATGCCTTGTCCCAGCAAATATTCTCTCCCCCCTATAATGTCGTAACCCCCCCCCCCCCCCCTCAAATCCCCCATTTTAGTATAAATCTTCCTTCTACAGTAAAACATTGGTACTGTATTTTACAGCAAAATAAAAGTTTAGGCTAGAAATATACTGTATAAGTCATAGCATTACCTAACTAGGTTCATGACACTTTGTGGATTTGTACATCTATTAATATTTGTTTTATTGTGTACAGATCAAAATGTCAGATGTGTGTTATACCATTTTATAATATTGTGTTAGCGATTCATTTCTAGCAACTTTATATAAAGCTGCCTGTAAGCAAAGCCCCTAGAAGCTGCCAGAAATGTAACCTGCTGGGCCAGGAGAACCTGCTGTAATATTGAGGCATATGCATAGCTTGGTTTAGTGATCCTTCTATCTGCTGGGATGCTTATCCATCTTGTCTTAGTGGGAATACTTAATTCCCAAGCTTTTCAATGAGGACCAGACCTTACTTCCTGAACTAGGCCCCTCTGCTTGCCAGCTACCCCCAATGCACATGTAGCACCCTCTAGTGAGCTACTAGTGATAGTACAGGCAACTTTATCTGGCCCAGGGATAAACCTAAGGCATGGAATCTGGGTCAGGGTTATTAGAGGTCAAGACTGGATGACTCATCCTGACAGCTCTCTGGTACCTCCCTCTGTTGGAGAACATTCTTGAAGATAGTGGGCGAAAGCTAGGAGGGTCGCCTTGAATATTTAGGGGCCCTTAGTCAATCCCCAGGAAGTGGGCCTGGCAGAGACTAAGGAGCCCTTAAATAGGAATGAGCCATGCCAGTCAGGGAGTCAGTTAGAAGATGGAAAAGCAGTGCCAAGGGGAGTCTGTCAGTTGCCCTCAAGGGACCCCTGCCGGGAAGGGGTTTTACCTCAGGCTGAAGCTCAGGGGACTGGCCTGGAAGGATCCTACCACGGGAGGCAGTTGGAAGGACTGTAACTGGAGAAACAGCAGGAGCAAGGAGAGACAATGAGTAGATCAGCACGGTGCAGGGACAGACAACGGGAGAGACTGCCAGCTGTAGCAGGTCTCTCTTGAAGACAGTGGTGTGCCAAGTCTTCATCCATCCTTGCCCTGGGGAGTCTCCATATGTATGTCAGTCAGGAGGATTGGAAAGAGAAAGCAGCCAGGTGGTTGGCATTTCTGTAGACTGAGAGTTCCTAGCCTGTAATGGACTGTTGTTGAGCTAACAAGAAACTTTTAGTTCCTCCAAGAAAGATCCAGCAGTAGCTGTACAAAAAGGAACCAAGTTTGTGCAGGAGGAAGGAAGAAGAGGAACCTCTAAATAGGGAGGAAGTTGTCCCTGGTTTTGTTTGTTGGGCATTTTCAAGTTGGGCATCCCATAATCTCTTACGCCATCCAAGTTAGCATCCCCTTAATAAAACAACAAAAACAAGCTGAAGGACTGATTTCTGTGTCTGTATGCAAGAAGGAAATGCTGTGCGACTGACTGTGTAGCAGTGGGTAACCCTGACATCAGTAACTCCTACGGGGGTAGTGCTACACACAAATGTCCAGTAGGAACTTGCTTTTCTAATGCAGCTCATGGCAAAACCATTCCTCCAAACAAATATATTTTCCTGCATAGAGATGTTACATGCCAGCATTCTTTACACATATATTCTTCTGCGCTGTAACCCAGAAGGGTAATTCACCAGCTCCAGGGCCCATAAAGGGGAGGAATGCCTTGTAATCCTACCACCACTGAATAGGGGGCTCCATGGTTTCTAATTCCATATGTCTCACTCACTTCTAACTCCTCCAGATTGCACACTACAGCTAGGGAGCAAGGTGAATACTACCCTACAAGGGACACTAACCCCTGCTTACATGCCGACACTGAAATATGATAAAGCTAAATCTGTGCTGTGGAAAAAAAGTGAATGTTTAGCAGCAGCCTTCACCCAATATTCTATCTGGAAGTAGAGTATGAATAAACAAGTAAATGGTGGTTTGGATACCACCCTACAAGGGACACTAACCCCTGCTTACATGCCGATACTGAAATATGATAAAGCTAAATCTGCGCTATGGAAAAAGTGGATGTTTAGCAGCAACCTTCACCCAATATTCTACCTGAAAGTAGAGTATGAATAAACAAGCAAATGGTGTTGTGGTGCTATAATATATACTGTATGATACCTTCAATCTGAATTTGGTGAGGAGGTCTACAGTGCACCTCCCTCCATTTGAGCAATTTATAAAATGTGATGGTGCTATGACCAAAGTAATGTGACTTTCATCTATAACACAACCTTGTAATATACAACCTTATACAGAAAAAAACTCCAAAAACACCTCCCACTGTAAATGAATAAAAGTATATCCAAATGTGGTGATCCAAATGTGATATGACCAAAATAAGTGATGTAGCTGTGAACTGTATCGCCACCTTACATGTTTTAGGATTAAAGCTCAACACGTGGGTATAATCCTAAAACATGTTCTCATATGGGATTCATATTACTTTATTCATTTATTACATTTTGATGCAATTTTCATCTATAGGGGGAAGTGTTTTGTAGTTCACATTTATTTAGAGCACATAATAAGATGGTGATACAGTTCACAGCTACATCACTTATTTTGGTCATATCACATTTGGATCACCACTTTTGCATGTAATTTGATTCATTTACAGTGGGAGGTGTTTAATGAAACCACAGTGGGTTAATGTGTGCTTTGGACCAAACTGTATCTTTAGCACAGTCCAAATCAGATCCCTTTATAACATACCCATCTGTGAACAAAAATAGGATTGCATATGCCTATTTAAATTTTGCCACTAAAACATATGTATTTATATCCCCTTAAAGTCAAGAAAGAATATAAAGTAATTACATTTTACTCTCAGGCCTCATTAACATACCATTACTGCTAAATATGTTTCTACAGAATGGATAGTAATGAGTACTGCATAATATTTGCATAAAACTTTTATGTGAAAATATCTATGCAACCACAGTGAAAGGAGGTGATGCTGGGATCGCCTGTCATAATATATACAGAGCACAAAGGTTCAAACACTGCAGGGCTGACTATTTTGGACCATGGAATGGATGTTGAACTTGATATTTAATTTCCTCACCTACAAAACTGACAGATTAAATGTGATCTTTTGTTATGAGAAGTGGTTTAGCTTCCATTGCAATTTTTTTTTTTGATGCTCTTTATAAAGAAACTATGGAAACGACTACTGTAATGGCCCTACCTGTAAAATGTATGTGGCCTTTGTATACCAAGGAGTGACCTTACTTTTTAAAGTTGCTTTATCCAAATAAATGAGAATTCATCTCACGACCTTTTCTAAAGTCTCAGCCCACTTCCTGAAATATGCCTAGCCAGAATGCTACCAAGACGTCCTAAAATCTACAGTATAAAATTATGTTGTCAGAATTAGTGGATAATTACAATATGGTTGATTGGTGGTGTCAGGAGGTCTATATGTAGCACTGCCCCTTTGAGGGCTGCTTAGAATTACCTGTTCTTCTGCACTGTTCTGACCCTGTGAACCCTCTTGCAAGCACCTTTAAATGACACTCCAACAGTTAGATAATTATTCTTTTAGGCTTCACTGCAATGGAGATATGTCTACAGGGGGGTTACTGATCAGCTGAGTCCTGGATAACAGCCAAGACTCAGGCGAGGAATCCCCAAGAAACAGCTTAATTACAGTTCAATAACACAGGTGCAGGATATACATATGTACAGTGGAACAACAGTTAAAGAATAAAACAGGTGATCACAAAAAATCCACTAGTTAAGGCAATATGATACCACACTAAAGGGGAACCCCAGGCCGGCCTATAAAAATTTGAAGTCCTAATGAAAGACCAGATAGAATAGGAGTAGATAGGGGCCCCTTAACTAATGGTAACAGCAATGTCCAGAGTGCAAGTCTGTAGTAGTCTTCACTGGCAGTTGGAGCTCTTTATATTATATCCAAGATATGGCACAGTGATGTTAAGGTAAACAGGACAGACTGGCTAGTGATATTACTTAGAGTAGTTCAGGGTATAGATGTCTATGTACAGTGTCTTATATAATGCAATAAAGTGTTTCCAGGGGCAAGGTGTCTGTACACAGTGTCCAAGCAAGGTAACCAGGTAAAGACTGTGAACGATGGGCGACTTCCCTCTCACCAACTGAAGAGCTGGATAGGAACCTCCTGAACAGCAATCCTGGATGAGATGTTCTTCTGTGAAACTAGCGGAGATGATTGACCAGCTGCTGGACACGGGCGATCGTTGGAACCATCTGAAGAGGTGGTGCCGCAATGATGTCTCGGGAACAGCAAGCAGAGTTGGGACCTTCAGGGCTCCTGCTGGAGTCACTGGATAGCCACATGCTAGGCCCCAGCACTCTCGCAAAGCAGCAGGGAGGTGTTCACTCGATGAGGCCCAGGAAGAAGAGAGCATGGGACGGATCTGCTGGCCTTTTTATAGTTTCTCCCAGAGGTCATTGGTGTTGCAGAGAGTCCTCTGGGATGTGTAGTCCAAGGATAGTTCCACAATGCCAGGACGTCTGCTCAAGAGACTACTAGTCCCAAAATCCTCCCTGCTTGGCTCAAAGATATGATGTCAGTTACTGCAGCCCAGCACTAAAGGGACACATGAATAGATGGAAAATGATGGGGGTGGTCTGCAGAACAAGGTAACTGTAGTCCACTGTCGGATACATATAGGTATGGTGATGTCCTTCATACCAAAAGGTAGAAAGTTTGTTTTATTTTTTCGCATTTCAAGAAACTGAAGGACACCTAGTTATTATTTCTCGCAGGAGCGGCTGGCTCAGGCTGTCAGCAGCGTGCTGAGAGGTTGCCTGCCGGTCAAGCATCTGGGTGGATCCTGATGTTAAAGTCAAGATCCTTCCAGAGCCTGGACAGGCTCTGTGACATCAGCTAAAGCCCACTGTTGGTTTAATCTGGATTACAGAAGTGCAGAAATAAGTGCACTCCTGTGACCCAGAGGAGAGGTGTGACAGATCCAACTGGGGCAAGGGCTTTTGGAGGGGAATGCAGGGTAGTCTCTTGCCTACTGCCAATGGGCCCTGGCATTTGAGGGAGCTACAAGCATTTAGGAAAATGTCCTGTTATATAATGCAAGAGGACATTATTACATTTAACAGTCAAGAAAGCCATGATGGTCTCTGCCAACATGAAACTCAGTGAGAAGATGTATGTGAAAAGAATTCTGGTTAATACGATTTAGACAGCCCTGGGACTTCTTGAATACTGGTGCCGAACTGTCTGGGTGGACAATGACCTGAGCCGCCTAGGCTTGTCTAGGTGTCTAGTTGTTACTTAGTTCATGGTAATTATATCACTGTCAGCTTTTAGTTGTAGATGCGGATTAGCATACTGTCCCCTTATCTGATCTTGTGTGCTATAAATTCTGTGTGAGTTTACAATAAAGAGAGTTCCAGTTTGCACCTAAGCTAGTGTCCTCTAGTTCTTAGGTTGCAATATTCAGCTATAATACCTGGTTCCCGTTTCCAGACTGGAGGAAGCTACAGTATATCTTGATGGAGGCACCCAACCTGGGTGCTGGCGGTCTGTCACAAAAAGTATGGTCAAAAAAGCTGTGGCCATGCTTCTCTGTTAAACACTTAAATTCTGACACAGTTGATCTGGGCCCTTGGGGATATAATGGATATATCTTTTTTTTTAATTAGGTAAGGTTTATTAAAAGATAAAAGGTTCCAGAGTAAGATTACATTATGTAGTAATAAAGTAATCTTCATCAAGAACAATTATTTACTATAGAAACAGCACAGCCTACAAGTTATTAATAGGAGAGATCAGGTAAGCAGTTCCGGGACAAACCATCTGGTGTCCGGAGCGAAAATAGCAAACTGCCGCCCGCTTCCCCAGTCTTTTACAAATTAGTCAGTGTCTTTTCAAGACAAGAACATATTTAAAACATTATAAATGTAATTAGGTTTAATTATTCAATACAGAATATACTCACACTTTTTAACAATGCTGATTTCAGTGGTTTCAGTGCTCCCACAATTTTGTTAATCATGTTCTGCTTGGGTGGATGCATAATATGCTGTAAAATATCATTCCTGCTGAACCACAAGGTGCACTGAAGAGATAGTGGGCATAAAGTAAGCCCCATTGTTGCAGCGATAGTAACCCCCAGCATTGATGTCAGTGGATGCAATAATAACCACCTGTATTGGTGAGGATCAAATACCACCAAAAGAAAGCTCTATTTGTGTGAAAAAATACTTAAATTATTTTGTGTACAGGGTGGCATGACTGTACAATAACCTGTTGGAGTAGCGCATTGCTGAATAGTAACAAATGCCCTGGTCAAGAAGGGGGTAAAACCGTCCAGAAGTTAAGTGGTTAAATACAGCTTTGAACACAGTAAGTAAGGGTAAAAACCCCTGTCATTTTAATTTTTGATGTCTGTGCCTTGCTGAGAAGATTTCACTTCCTGTCCTGGGAACACAAAGTAAATAAGAGGAAATCTTTACAAAATGAAGGGAATTCATTTGCTGGAACAGCAACAGCAACTTAATTGCTATGACTCAACTCACTTTCTCCTACGGCTTTTAGGGTTGCCACTTGTCCGGGATTCACCCGGACAGTTTGGGTTTGGAAACATGCGTCCAGGTTTCAGACCACTTGAAACCCGGACACATTATTCAGACAAGACTATGGCTTCCCAGCAGGGTTGCTGGGTTGCAGTTGTGTAAGCCAAGAGTGTCTGTTACACTCTCTTTCACACTGCCCAAAGCCTGTAGTAACAATTCCTCACCCCTCACACACACAGATGGGAGAGGAGAGAGGGCTTGATCCATTACCTCTTCCTCCCGCCCCTATTCCTGTGTCTGCCCAGACTCCAATCCCCAAAACTGTGCCTTAGAAAAGGAAAGTGGGAGCCGGAAATTTGAAGTCCAGCGGCATCAGATACATCTGGATGAGAGCTGCTGACTGCCAAGGAGTGAGTGAGCTCACCATCCATCCCTGTCTGTGACTGAATCTCCCTCTTCTCTCTCCTGCCTCTAAGTGAGAACGCTAAGATAAATCAGGGTTCTCAGAGCACCCCTTACAACAGAGTTCCCCTTTACACCAGAGGCCACAGTGTTCCACCTTACATCAGAGTCCTCACCGTACATCAGAGTTCTCAGTGTTCCCCCTTAAATCAGGGTTCTCAGAGCATCCCTTATGCTAGAGTCCCTAGAGTTCTCCCTTTCATTACAGTCTGCAGAGATCCCCCTTACAGTGTAAGCGAACTCTGCGAGTTCAGATGTAAAAGGGGAACTCTGCGAGTTCAGATGTAAAAGGGGAACTCTGTGGATTCAGATGTAAAAGGGGAACTCTGTGGACTCTGATGTAAAGGAGGACTCTTGTGATTAACTGCATATGATTAGAAATGTTATTTAATTGCAAAATATATGTATAGTTTATACTACAAAAAAAAAATTGCTGTGTGCTGCTAAAGTGTTTGGGTTTGACTTGAAGTAAAGGTGGCAACCCTTATGGCTTTACTACCTCATTCCCTGATCCAGCAAGATGTTGATCCATCGTTGCTAGCACACTAAGATTGCAGCCATTGAGGGAATGGTTTCTGCTAAGTGGCAATTTCATTTTGCTGATTTGCCTGCTGGCAAGGTATTTAGTTGTCAGAGTTACCATAGTGTGGTTACATTAAGGCAGTGGTTCTCAACTCCAGTCCTCGGGACCCACCAACAGGCCAGATTTTAAGTATTACCTTGGGGAGATGCAGACTAGAATGTTGCAATCACTGAGCAGCAAATTGCATCACCTGTGATGTATTTCAGTTATCCTGCAAACTTGGCCTGCTAGTGGGTCCCGAGGACCGGAGTTGAGAACCACTGCATTAAGGCCTCATATACACAGGCCTTATTAACACTGGGTTTTTTACCTTTTTTTTATGGCTTAAGAACGCCACACCATGTTATTCAATGGCCTCATATACACGTTGACATGTATATGAGCAGTAGATGGCGTCGACGTTCTTAAGCTGTAAATCTAAAGCAGGACCTGTGCGTTCGGAAGCTGCAGCGTTAGAGCTGTTTTGACGCTGAGCTGGCAAAACTCTCAAAAACACTGCTTAATGATGTATACACAGCGTTAAACCTCGTCAGACGTTTCTCTGCCTCTATTCAAAATCAATGGCTTCCTATGGGAGCCCATTGATTTGAATAGAAGTCGCACCAGAAGTCAGAGCATCACGACTTGGATCTTGAAGGAGAACCCCCGCAAAAATTGCGTGGGGTCCCCCCCCCAGGAGGTACCAGACCCTTCGGTCTGGTATGGATTTAAAGGGGAATCCCCATGCCGAAAAACAGTGTGGGGTCGCCCCCAGGATCCATACCAGTCCCTTATCCAAGCACGCAGCCTGGCAGGCCAGGAAAGGGGTGGGGACGAGCACGCGCCCCCCCCCTCCCCTCAACATGGGGAGTATGCCCTGCGCCCCTCACCCCAAAGCACCTTGTCCCCATGTTGATGAGGACAAGAGTCTCTTCCCGACAACCCTGGCTGTTGGTTGTCGGGGTTTGCGAGCGGGGGCTTATCGGAATCTGGAAGCCCCCTTTAACAAGGGGGCCCCAGATCTCGGACCCCCACCCTATGTGAATGAGTATGGGGTACATTGTACCCTTATGCATTCACCTGAAAAAAATGTGTGCAAAAAAACCACACTACCCAGCTTTTTAAAATATTTTTATTAAATCAGCTCCGGCTCTTCTCCCTTCTCCGGCTCTTCTTTCTTCTGCTCTTTTGCGGGGGTTCTGTCTTCTGAGGGGTCTTCTATCTTCTCCTGGATCTCCTGTCTTCTGATCTTTTGTGGGGTTTCTGTCTTCTGAGGGGTCTTCTCCTGGGTCTCCTGTCTTCTGCTCTTTTGCCACTGTCTCCTCCGCTGTCTTCTCCCTCTCTCTTCTGGATATGTTGACTCGTCGCTCTCTCCCATTTGAATGCCAAGTCCGTGCTGTGCATTGCTTTATATTGGCTTGGGGTGGGGCCACTCGCTGATGACATCCTGAGGCCCTGTTCTCTTATGATGTCATATCCCGGACCGGGGCTGTGACGTCATAAGGGTAAGGACTTGGCATTCGAGTGGGAGGGAGCGACGAGTCAACATCTCCAGAAGAGAGAGGGAGAAGACAGTGGAGGAGACAGTGACAAAAGAGCAGAAGACAGGAGACCCAGGAAAAGACCCCTCAGAAGACAGAAACCCTGCAAGAGAGCAGAAGAGAGGAGACAAAGGAGAAGACAGAAGACCCCTCAGAAGACAGAAACCCCGCAAAAGAGCAGAAGACAGGAGACCCAGGAGAAGACAAAAGGCCCAGGAGAAGATAGAAGACCCCTCAGAAGACAGAAACCCCACAAAAGAGCAGGAGAAAGAAGAGCCGGGGTGGGGAGAAGAGCCGGAGCTGATTTAATAAAATATTTTAAAAAGCTGTGTAGTGTGTTTTTTTGGACACTTTTTTTTCAGGTTAATGGGTAGGGGTGCTATGTACCCCATACTCATTCACATAGGGTGGGGATCCAGGATCTGGGGGCCCCCTTGTTAAATGGGGCTTCCAGATTCCAATAAGCCCCCGCCCGCAGACCCCGACAACCAACGGCCAGGGTTGTCGGGAAGAGGCTCTTGTCCTCATCAACATGGGGACAAGGTGCTTTGGGGTGGGGGGCGCAGGGCCCCCCCTGTCCCAAAGCACCCATACTCCCCATGTTAAGGGCATGCGGCCTGGTATGTTCCAGGAGGGGGGTGCACGCTCTCTCCCCCCCCCCCCTTTTCCTGGTTCCCCTTAAAATCCATACCAGACCGAAGGGTCTGGTACCTCTTGGGGGGGAACCCCACACAACTTTTTTTTTTTTAATTTGTGCGGGAGTTCCCCTTCAAGATCCTCTGCACACAAATTGCACCGCAAGTCGGATCCGACTTCTGGTGCCACAGAGAAACGCAGCTGAAAGCTAACGTGGAAAAACGCACATTGACGCCAATGCAAAACGCTGATGAAATCGTGTTTTTAACGTGTGTTTTTTTTCCTGGCGTCGGTACCGACGTTACAGCTCATTTTGCATAACGCCCGTGTATATGAGGCCTTAAAGGTCAAGGCATGCAGGGGAAAATTTTTTTGTCACAGAAAACCTGTAGTGAGAACAACCAGCACCAGATTCAAAGTCAACAACATGACTTCTGACAGGCTGAGCCATCCTTGTGACAAGTATTTAGGTTTTGGAAAAAAGGACAGTTCGTCTCACAACTATAATATATTTTAGTCTTGGAATGGAGACATTCCAGGCTTTTATGTTTTATGTTTTTCTTTAATAATACAACCAAAGTGTCCACATAGCAAAAATTACTTATTTTTATTTTAGTGTAACAAAAATTAAGACATCATCCCTATTTCACTGATAAACCCAATGTGACAGGAGTGAGATCAGCACTACATAAGCAGACAAGAGTTATTTACCAAGCCTTTTTTCACTGTGACTGTCTGACATAATGCAGAGCTATGGATAGGGCTATGAGGACGGAATCCTAAAATGTGGATCACCAACTCTAATAGGTACTGTATGCTAGCAGCTACAACAACTGATAAAATGAAATGTACTGTATATCAGACATAACTGAACATATTTGTTTTGGTGTCTTTTTATGTATGGATTGCATGGGTTGTTACCAACGTGCTGACAATTTCATGTCAATAGCACCTTTAGAAATATATTTACCTAGAAAAATGGTGATTTGTTCAATACTTATTTTACCTGCTGTATATTAGAAGAAGAGAAAAAAAATCCAACACATAGTAATGTAAATATATACAGTAAATATATAACTGACATCTAGACAGAGATTTGACAAGAAGCAAGCTTGAAGAATATTCAATAATATAAAATATATGTTTTATGTACATGTGCCAGTGATGTAAGTTTTGAGTCCAACTCCAGCTAGAAAAGTTTCTCTGTTTTGGACAGAGTGGGGAAAGTATATAAACTCCATGAGGTTTTTACTGCAGTCTGTGGCCCTATTAGAGAGATTTCTCTGCATTTCCTGTTAAGACGAGAACTAATAGAAAATTTCTCTGGTGCGGACACAGGCAACAAGAAAAAGGGATTTTATTAAAACTTACCGTAAAATCCTTTTCTCTGAGTTCACTGACAGACGCAGCCCTTCATTAGACAAGTGGGGTTATATGCACATCCTACCAGCAGTTGACTAGGTAAATAGAAAGAAAGCAAGCTGGCCCCACCCAGGGGGCCGTCCTCTCTCTCCCATATAATCCCCCTGCTCTGTATAGCATATCAGTTCGTAACAAGCCATACAAACGCAACACAGAGGGGTGTGTGCAGCATCTGTCAGTGAACTCAGAGAAAAGGATTTTATGGTAAGTTTTAATAAAATCCCTTTTTCTCTTATGTTCACTGACAGACGCAGGCCTTCATTAGACAAGTGGGGATGTCCCAAAGCTGTGTCATTCAAGAGGGGTGGGTAAACGACAACAACTGTACCTAACAGAATCCTCTCAAGAGGCGTCAGCCGCACCTACACTGCCGCCTGTAAAACTTTACGGCCAAAAGCAGCATCCGCAGATGCTGACACATCAACTTTGTAAAACTTAGTAAACGTGTGCACCGTGGCCCAAATGGCCGCCTTGCACACCTGTGACACTGAAGCCTGGTGTCCGAAAGCCCAGGAAGTGCTAACTGCCCTGGTGGAATGAGCCGTGACCAGAAAAGGGGATACTTTGCCCCGAACAGAATATGCATGGGTTACGGTCTTCCTGATCCAACGGGAAACAGTAGCCGACGAGGCCGCCAACCCTTTGCGCAGCCCATCCGTCAGCACAAACAACTTCCGAAAGAAAGCCGTAGACGCCAAGTACACCCGTAAAGCCCTAACGACATCCAAGGAATGTAACTCAAATTCCTTGGGATGCGCCAGGTGCGGACATAATGAAAGAAGAACAATATCTTCATTAATGTGAAAAGAAGAGACCACCTTCGGTAGAAACGAAGGAGACGGGCGCAAGACCGCCTTGTCCTTATGAAGGACTAGGTAAGGAAACTTGCAGGACAACGCTGCCAACTCAGACACCCGCCTAGCAGATGTGATGGCCACCAAGAAAGCCACTTCCTGCGACAGCAATTGTAAGGGAATATCCCAGATTCAAATCCCACGTCGCCGTACTTGAGGAGCCACATGGCGCACACCTTGAACAAATGTACGAATCCACGAATGTGATGCCAAAGGCTGTTGAAATAGAATCGCCAGAGCCGAAATCTAACCCCTGAGAGTACTCAATGCCAATTTTTTATCCAGGCCCTGCTGCAAAAAAGCCAGGACCCTGGACACAACGTAAGAGCGAGGGTTCCAACCCCTTGCCTCACCAGGCAATATAGGCCTTCCAGGTGCGATGATAAATTTTACGTGAAGTACACTTGCGCGCCTTAAGCATGGTAGGGATCACGGAGTCAGCGACCCCCCTATCCTTCAACGCCTGGGACTCAATAGCCAAGCCGTCAAAGCCAGCGAGGGTAAAGCAGGGTGCAAGATGGGTCCCTGAGACAACAGATCTTCGTGCAGCGGAAGACGCCAGGGAACATCTGCCACCATCCGCACCACGTCGGCGTACCAAGGACACCGAGGCCAATCCGGAGCCACCAGGATTGTCAGAATCCCCTCCGCCTCCACTCTGCGCAGTAGCCGCGGTAGAAGCTTGATGGGAGAAAAGGCGTACAGGAGTCGATACCGACTCCAAGGCGCTACCAGCGCATCCGTGGCGGCCGCCAGCGGGCCTCTTGTCCTGCACACAAAGGTTTCCACCTTGTGATTGAACCGAGACGCCATGATGTCCACGTCTGGCGTATCGGAAGGCGGGATTCCTGCGCCGACCAGCGGCCCTGAGCAGATAGCTGCCCCAGGACCCCCCCCCCCCCAGCCCGATAGGCTGGCGTTCGTCGTGACTATCGACCAATTCAGGGCAAGAAATTACTTCCCCAACGTCAGGGCCGGGGCCTGAAGCCACCAGGTCAATGATCCTCTGGTCTGATGATCCAATCTGATCAGCCAGTCCAGGGACAGCGGGGACCTGTCCCACCGTGACAGAATCGCTTGCTGAAGGAGCCGAGTGTGACTCTGGGTGTAAGGTACTGCCTTGAAGGCTGAAACTATGAGCCCCAACACCCGCATACAGAACCGTAAGGAAGACCACCAACGTGACAGCAGGGTTCGCACCACTGCTTGCAGTGTCAGTAACTTGGCCGGAGGCAAGAACACCTTTGCCTGCTCCGTGTCCAGAATCAGACCCAGGTATTCCAGGCGACAGGACGGAGTCAATGTCGGCTTCCACAGATTGATCAGCCAGCCGAAGTCCTTCAATGAGGCCATGGTGATAGCCACATTCTCCTCCAGCGCCGAAGCAGACTCCGCTCTCAGGAGCAGGTCGTCGAGGTACGCTACCACCGCAATGCCTCTCTGCCTCAACAGCACCAATACCAGACCCACCAGCTTGGTGAACATCTGAGGAGCCGAGGCCAGACTGAAGGGAAGTGCCACGAATTGGTAGTGCAGATCTCCCACTGCAAAGCTTAGGAAGCGCTGGTGCTGGAGACAAATGGGAACCTGGAGGTACACGTCGCTGATAACCAGAGACGCCATGAAGTCCCCTTGGTGTAGGGTGGCCACGGCCGAACGGACAGATTCCATTCTGAATTTTCGCGCCCTCACAAAGTGATTTAGCGCCTTTAGGTCCAGAACCGGCCTGACCCCCCCTTTTTGGGAACCACAAACTGGTTGGAGTAGAAGTCACGGAATCTTTCCAGCGGAGGTACTGGCACAATCACCCCTTGTTTGGAGAGCGCCTGAACAGCCCCTAAGAGAGCCTCTCGACGCCCCTGAGGGAGTCTCAAGTTCGATGGGAAGAACCTGTCTGGGGGTAGAGTGCTGAACTCTATCCTGTACCCAGAGGACACCACTTCCTGCACCCACCGGTCGGAAATGCGGGCAGTCCACCTGATTGCGAACCCCAGAAGACGGCCCCCCACCCGAGAATCGGGTGGGGGCAACCCATCATGCGGAGGCGGACTTATCCTCTGTCTTTTCGCTCTTGCGTTGCCAGGGTCATTTACCGGCCCCCGCAGCAGACTTGCCAGGCCTCGACCCCTTGCCCGCTGTACCGGGGGCACGAAAAACCTCTTCTGACCCGAAGGATTAGGACCTGCTAGCGGCGGAACTCCCGCCGGCTGGGCTCCGGAAGAAAAGTACTCTTCCCTCCTGTGAAATCCTTAATGATTTCATCCAACTGCGCCTCAAAGAGCCGACCACCCTGAAAGGGGAGATCCGTAAGGCCCTTCTTAAACGCGTGGTCATCCGACCACGAGCGTAACCAGGGTACCCGTCTGATAATGACTGCGAAAACAGACATTTTAGACAACATAGGAAGCAGGTCCAGAGCTGCGTCACACAGGTACCGAAGCCCCTGAAACACATGGTCAGCTCTCTGCGACACCTCAAGCGGCCTCCCGCAGTTCAAATCATTCCGCATCTCCGTCATACACTCAGACAGAGATTGCGCCGCCATGGCCGACGCAAGGGCCGGCCGCATGGCTGAGCCTGCCAGCAGAAAAAGTGCTTTGGCTGGGTCCTTAAAAGAGGGAGACCCCTCCAAGGGAATGGTCGTAGCCTTATTCAGGCGTGCCACCGGAGGGTCCACCGCGGGGGATGCCCACTTCTTCACAAAGCTATCCTCAAATGGATAACGTATAGTGAAGCGTCTTGGCAGGGCAAAATAATTCTGTGAACGCTGCCATTCCTGATAGACCAGATGTTCAAAAAATTGATCATAAGGGTAAGCCCTAGGGGACCTGGGCAGCCTAGCAGACCCGCAAACGTATGTGGACTCCTGCGACTCCCCAACTTGGTCCAGTCGCAAAGACGCATGGATATCTGCAATCAGTGCAGCCACCAGCGCCTTTTTGCGCGCAACCGAGGCCCCCTGGTCTTCCTCGCCGCCCAAGGGATCCAGCTCGCCCTCTGGGAGCTCCACGGGGGTCCCCGTGACCCCCCCGAGGCCACTTCCGGTTCAGACTCTTCCCCCAAAGACTCAGAAGGAAACGCAGAGTCATCCGCCATTCCAGCCCCCGGACCTGACATGCAGAAAAAAATGCACTGACACCCCCACAATACAGCCTCACCGCCACCCCACAGAGCAACCAGGGAGACCCCAGGAGGACTGCACCCACCGCTACCAGCACCCCAGGGAGAGCCCAGCTATACTTGCTGTTTGTAGCCTCACAAGCGCTGCGTCCCAGTAGGAGTGCTTAGTGACCGCCATTCATAGAGCCTGCGCTGCCTGTGTAATCCACGCTGTCCCAGGGTGAAAAGAGGAAGCCGAACGGCAGCCGCACATTTTTCTTCCCAGGGACATCCAACATGGCCGCCGAGCGGTCACTAGAGGCCAAGCCTGTAATTCAGGCCGCGACTACGGCAAAATGGCAGCCGCTCAGCACTAGAGGGAAAAACCCCAGGAAATGGCCGCGGCAAAATGGCGGCGATCCGCCGCATGGCGGTGCGGAAGCGCGGGGTGCAGTGCGGGGAGTGCGGTGTAGGAGGGGGGCGAGAACAACCAGGGGGGACACTAGCCCAACGAAACACCCTCCACCAGCTGGCTGAAATCGCTAAAAATGCCCAGCCCCCCTGGGGGGGAGAGAGGGGGTCACTCACCAGTCCGACGGGCATAGCGGGTAGCCACCCGGGTGCAGACCTTCCTCCCACTCCGGAGAGGGATGCTGCAGGCCGCAGGCCCCTGGACAGGAATCAGGTCCGGTCACCGGGCGCAAGTAGGGATCACCCACTGGCCGCCCGCACGGAACGGGCACGATGCGGCGGGCCCCGCCAAGGCTAGGGCTAGCTCGCATCGGTCGGCCGCGCTGGGGAAAGTGCAAGATTCTAGCTATCCTCTATGCCCCAGCCGGGTTCTTAATAGCAGTCTTCATCAGATAGCTTGAACAAAATAAAAAAGCAGTAGAAAAAAAAAATGAACCGCAGGTCCCAAAAGGGAGCCAGGTCTAACTCCTTGCACTATGCATAGAAAACTGATATGCTATACAGAGCAGGGGGGTTATATGGGAGAGAGAGGACAGCCCCCTGGGAGGGGCCAGCTTGCTTTCTTTCTATTTGCTTAGTAAACTGCTGGTAGGGTGTGCATATAACCCCACTTGTCTAATGAAGGGCTGCGTCTGTCAGTGAACGTAAGATAAAGCACCTTTTCTGTTAAATAGGATATAGTTGGAACATTTGTCGGTTTATTAATACTGTCTGTATATTTCTGTGATGGTGACATCCCCTCCCTGTAATTCTTGTCCTGCTGCCCTGGGCTGTCAAAGGGACAGGAAATGAGGTGAATTCTCACTAACGGAGTCAAGGGCAGCAATAAAAGCCTGACAGATGTTGTAACCTTTTCCCACTCTATCCAAACCAAAGGGAAAGGTTTTGGCTGAATATGTGGCTACCGAGTTGCAGCTCGAGCACAGTCCAGAGAAATGCAACGAGGTAAATGTCACCATGTAATAATATGTACACTTATAATGTATTGTAAAACATAACCTGATATTTTCTTTCTTCTTTCCTGCTTTTATTTTCTTCTTTCTCTTTTCCCCTCATTTTACAAAAATCTGTGAAATCACAATTAGCTTCTTACAAACAATTCAATTATTAAAGAAGTATCACCACAAATTAAAACCCCTGTTGAATTCCCAAGGAGTTTTTAATCGGCATAATGATTTTTTTTTTCTTGTCTACTCCACCAGAGAACATAAAATACATTTTATTTTCTATTCATTATAAACTTTTTGCAAATATCTCTATTTATTGCGTTTACTTTATTTTTCTTAGGTTGCACTCACACCAGAAGTTTTAAGTGTACCTGGGCACAGATCACCCCTTTGATCCAGTTTGTTTTTTTGAGGTGTGAGTGCTCTGAACCATGGCCAGGAAATGAATACAGGTATAGCATGCCCAGGACCACTTGGAAGTGGAAGTGCCGAGCACAGTTCTCTTGTGGTCTGGCATGGTTTGCTTCAATGTGAGTGCAAACTGTACCCGACCATAGAAATTTCCATTGATCAGTAAAAACACAGATGCTGGGATTGTTGTGGTCTTGTTGGCAGAGGTGATGATATTAGGGCTCATACACACTCGTGTTTGCCACTGAAATGTGATCAGCGTTTGGATCGATCTTCTGGGAGCATATGACAGGCAATGAGGAGGCGTTGCATTGCATTGCCTGCTTTAACCTCTTGAACTGTGTTAAAGAGTTAACTTGGGGCACAAGAAAGTAAAAGTCGGAAACGTCTGCCCAACAGGTGGAGCAATCGCAGAAGAAGTGGGTGGGTCACCTGCTGCGTCACTTCCAGCTGTAGCCAAGAGGAAGCAACATGGCGAGAGCATGCAAACGTGAACACTGGAGTTGCTGTGGAAGGTGGCAAGATCCAGATAGACTGATGGAGCTGCAGATTTGGTGCCCCAGGGGTGTCTGGCATTACACAACAGAGAAGACGAGAGGTACATCGGGCTAGTATGTGGCAGTTGCCAGTTTGTCACAGTTAAGCTGCATGCCTGGGTTCGGTGTGGTCATTGCGGGGAGATGTTGTTGAAGTTGCTACCCAGTGATCGCTAACCAAATGTCCTGCTCATGAACTGGGAAACGTGCTACAGCACAGACATGCCAAATTCTACATTTAGCGCTCTCGGGAGAGACAGCAATGTAATGGAGCTACCACTGGGGCCAGGACCAGTGACGTTCACCCAGACCGCAGTCTGTCAAACTGGCGAGACTTGCATCTCCACCATCCGAGAGATAGAGTCAGCAAGAGATGCTCTACCAGTGCAGCTACCACAGCAAGAGACTACATGACTAAAATTAAGATCTCAGAGACCAACAGGATCCAGGGATCGGATTCCACAAGTTCCTCGGGTAAGGAAGTGCCAGGGGCAACTGATCTGGGATGACCGAGCTTTGAAAATGTAAACTGGTCCATAGAGGAGGGAATGGAGGAATGAGAGTCAGTGGCAAAGTGAGATTGTGAAGCTGATGGAAAAGAGGGCTCACAAGCTTTTGAGCGTACCCTTACATGGACCTTCCCATATACCGGGGGTCAGTAATCTGTAGATCGCAATCTACCAGTAGATCTCAGACAGGTGACTGGTAGATTGCAGTCTGGTCTTGCTGACCCGCCATTCCAGTGCATCAAACAGAGTGCAATGCAGAGGGACTACTTGTAAATTTGTAGCTGTAGTAGAGAGTAAGAGCCACATAAGCCAATGCCTTCTCTGTAGTGCCGGCTCCTGCCCCATGCAGAGTGATACCAACTGCACTCCATCTCTTATCCCAGGTAGCCGTCTCCAGAGTGGTGCCCGCAGCAGGAAAGAAGAGATCTTCAGGTCAGTGTGAAGCAATACACTGGGCATAATAGCATCATTGTGTTGCTTTCTCACTAACTGCTTTAACCCCTTGGACCCCGTATAAGCATGCATTTGCGAGGTGCTTGTAGAGTGGCCCCATTTACTTGAATGAGTTGCGATTGCCAGGTGGTAGCACCCACCAAAAGAATCAGGGGGCTTAATTCCTGCTGCGGCATGTGTACACCAAAGGAGGTAGGGATTGGGGGCAGTAAACCATGACAACCACTGAGTTTTAACACCCCCCCCCCCAACTTTACATGTGAACAAGCTCTAAGGGTGCCACTGCCTAATGCAACTAAGGGCTTATTCACGGGTGCTTCTCTGGAAAGTGATCTTAGTGTGTTTGACAGGTGGTGAGGAGGCAATTCAGGTAGATTTCCACCTCTTTAAGGTTGCCTACCCCTGCCATATACAATCTGAAATGAGACACTGATTCAATTTACTACTCTTTTTGTCTCTTCTTCTATCTCCTCCAGACTTTCATGTGTATTCTCCTCTTCCTTTCCTAAGATACGTTCGCCTTCCTGAGGATTTAAAATATCTTCCTTACTGTATCCATCACATATCTTCCTTCTCGACCTTTATAAATCTTCTTTATTAATAATCTGTTTGATCTTACGCCTACTACTACTGTCTCCTCATTTTCCTTTCTCTATTAAATCAATGTCTCATTTCAACTAAAATTTCTCAACCCAAAACACTTCATGCTTTGCCTTTTTTCAGGGGTAATGAAGTGCAAGTGCCCAAGTGCAACAAATTTTACACAGAACAAATTTAGCAATGTATTATAGTTTTTTTATTTCTTGCTTTCTTGCTTATAATGTCATTGTGCATGCACTTTGCATCCAGAATAAAGATGATTTTATGTTCTCTGATGATAGACATTAGGGATGGGCCGATCACCCCCAGCCCCCCCTGTTCAGTTCGCACCAGAACATGCGAACAGACAAAAATGTTGAAGGCTTATATGCAAGTTATTGCCATAAAAACTGTATGGGGCCCCGGGTACTGCCCTAGGGGACATGTATCAATGCAAAAAAAAGTTTTTAAATTGATCGTTTTTTCAGGAGCGGTGATTTTAATAATGCTTAAAGTGAAACAATAAAAATTAAATATTCCTTTAAATAATGTGCCTCATTTAAAACCACTTGCGGCTGTAATGTATTGCCGGCTCCCGGCATTATAGAAAAAAATCACTGAAAAGATTTGCGTAGGGTCCCCCTCCCCAGTCCATACCAGGCTCTTCGGATCTAGTATTGATGTTAAGGTGAACCCCGCGCCAATTTTTAAAAATAATTGATGTAGGGTTCCTCCTAAAATCCAAACCAGACCCTTATCCGAGCATGCAACCTGGCCAGCCAGCATGGGGGGGGGGGGGCGAGCGCCCCCTCCTCCTGAACCGTACCAGGTTACATGCCCTCAACATGGGGAGTATGGGTGCTTTGGGGCAGGAAGGGCTCTGTGCCCCCCACCCCAAAGCACCTTGTCCCTATGTTGATGAGGACAAGAGCCTCTTCCCCACAACCCTGGGCTGTGGTTGTGGGGGTCTGCAGGCGGGGGGCTTATCGGAATCTGGAAGCCCCTTTTAATAAGGGGGTCCCCAGATCCCGGCCCCCCATGTGAATTAGTATCTGGTACATCGTACCCCTATTAATTCACCAAAAAGTGTCAAAAAAGAAAGAAAACACAGGAGACAATTAAGGACAAGTCCTTTATTAAAAAAGAAAAAAAAATAATGTACCCCATTGTAATCCATCGTCAATGATGGACCCGAAAAAAAACAAAAAAAAAACACAACAGCTCCTCCTCCATGGAAGGGCTCCCGCCGACTGAGCTCTCTTTATTTGACAGTTTATTTATAGTCAAGGGCAGGGCCACCCAGTGACATAATTGAGTAACCCGCCCCTCTGATGTCACATGACGTCAGAGGGGGCGGGGTCACCAGCTACATCACTGGGTGGCCCCGCCCTTCACTATAAATAAACTGTCAAAACACGGTGAGCGCAGACGGTGGCAGCCCTCCCATGGAGGAGGAGATGTGCGTGCCGTCATCTCGTTATGCATTATGGGGCACTCCGCGGTGGGCGAAGTTGCCGGGAACGCCCCATAAAGTTCACATTTCGACGAACGGGCGAACGCCCGTTGTTCGAGATGAACTTACGTTTGACTCGAACCGTGGGTCCGTCCCTAGTAGACATATAAAAGAGTAATGTAAGTGACATTGATCATGCAAATTAAAAAAACAGTGATAAACCCCAGGTACAGAGTCAATGAATTTATTAAATATTAAAACCTTCTGATATATAGATGAATCCTCCAGGGGACCAAACACATGTAGCACTTGGTCCAGTTCAGATCTTTGCTGTGGTTAGAAAATAAAAGCACACATTTTTTCAGTTTGCATTGATTGTAGCTCGACCCCAGGCTGAAGCCAAAATTATTAGCATTCCTAAGGTACAGCACAGCACTGTAGCCACCTTCCCCTCTTCCATATTATCATTGCACAGTAAAACTGAGAATTATATTACTACTGTGGGGCAACACACACACTGGGGTTGATTTACTAAAGGCAAAAGGCTTCTCACTTGCAAGGGAATTTTCCATTAGCAAAGGAGAAGCTTGGCTGACTTCCATCATCCAATCATATAGAAGCATTTCCATGCGAGTGTAGCGCCCTCCTAGATAGGTGCGATAGATTTAGTGTGGCTCACAGTGTTTTGGGGAGTTGTGTTTTAGATAAGTAGATTTAGCTTATCACACTGTAGTCGGTGTGGTTGCAATTGCTGTGTTAGGTAAATTTAGTTGCTCATTGTATTCAGTGCAGCTGCCTTTGGCTAGTTAGTGCTCTTAGCTGCTGCTAGTCTGCTTACTCCCTCTGCTCTCGAGAAAAGCTGTGTGAACATTCTGGATAATAGGTGTGGCTTGCTGCCCTCCAGGGCAATGGTGTCACGTGCTTGATGTGCTTGTGAGGCCTCAGGTGGGCAACCTGAGGGCCTGAATGCTGGATGCCAGAAAGCTGACTGAGGGGCTATCTGCTGTAGATCTGGTCTGGAATCCCTGGAGAAAGGTATCGCTTGGAAGTTGGAAGGAGGCAACCAGCTGTTCTTGGGCCTTATGTGAATACAGACGGTTCTGAGAGATCTTAGGCTAGCCATACACGGACAGAATTTCTTTCCGGCAACCACGGGCTGCAGGAAAGAAATTTGATTCCCCCATCAACACAGACAATGCTGATGCAGAAATCCCTCCTGCTGGGCCACTGTCTTCTCCTAGCAGGGGGGGGGGGGTGCAGTGAAGACAGTGATTATCACTAGCGGCTATAGCAAGAGAATCCAGTAGGCTGGTTGCATCCAAGTTGATGGATTGATCAACTTGGTACATTCAGCCTGCCCATTAACAGTTTAAATCTAGGCTGGTCCATGCTGAACCAGCAAAGATTTAGGTGGATCCAGACCACAATGTCCTGATCTTTCCCAAGCCTGGACCAAAGATGTGGCATCAGCCAATAGCAGGATTCAGGCCGCTTTATGCTGAAAATAGGCCACAGAAGTGCAGAAGGAACTGCACTCCTGTGATCCACAGGGGAAGTACAGCCAAACAAGCTTTGGCTGTACTTCTCCTTTAAGCAAAACTTAACCTTAAAAAAGTGATGCAACAGTCACAAGCTCCCTCGTTTGTGCCAATATCTTCTTCCTGGGTACTTCTGGATTCAACCATGTATGGTGCTAGAGAAAGTCAGCAGTGGGTCTGTTAAAGGGGACAGCAGCTGGTGTTCTGAAGAACTTAGTTCACCGAGTTCTCTGTAAAGGAACTCTGCTCTTGTGGTTCTAAAGAAAGGAGATTGCATTTAACTGTTTCTACCTCAAATCTGAGTCCACTCTTTGATACATGCAAGGACTTCTACTCCAGCTTTTTCAGAAAAAACAAGACCCCTAGGCTGGTTATTGAGGAAAAGAGTGACTGTGTTAGTGTGCCTGGCTGTGGGGCAATTCACTGGGGAAGAATCTGGGCAACATTCTCCTACACCCCACAAATGATTGAGTATTCCTTGCAAAGTGGATTTTCACCACATTCAATAACCTAAGGAAAAATTCCCTTGAAAAAGAAAACAGCCTATTTGCCTTTTGTAAATCAACTCCACTGTCTGCAGTGGTTTAGGAAGGCCCGGAGTATAGGAGAGAAAAGACATGGACAGAGGGCCGGCATGACAGGAGTTAAAGGGGTTTGAGCTAATTGGGGGTTTTTCAACCTAGTCTGAACATATAAGTGGTGGGTCTCATTTAAATGGTGTATGGGACAGGAGTGGGTGGAGCTTCAGGGAGTAACCAATCTAGGTTCCTAAGAAGTCTTCAGTCAGAGGGAAGTGGAGTTGGGACAAATTTCCCACCCTCCCCCTTTTCTTTTCTGGATTTTTGATTCTGGGGTTACCCCCTCTCCCCTCATTTGTTAAGGAAGTTTTTCTTGTTTTATTTGTCATGGCAGCACGCGGGATACAGGGTCCTGGTAGGTTTGTATGGGGAAAACATATACTTGGTAGGGACCCGTCTGAGGTATGGCTCCCAGTATTTGGCATTTACGGCTGGTTGTCTCTGAGTCGGTGCTGTGGTGGCTGGAAGCCTAATTAAGTCAGACGCAGGTACTTTCTTCTTTGGTGCCTACTAGGACCTTGATATGCGGTGGTGGAGGGGTACAAGGTCCTGGTAGGTTAGTATGGGGAAAATATATACTTGGTAGGGACCCGTCGGAGGTACGGCTCCCAGTATTTGGTATGTTGGTATCTGCGACTGGTTGTCTCCGAGTCGGTGCTGTGGTGGCTGGAAGCCTAATTAAGTTGTACGCAGGTACTTTCTTCTTTGATGCCTACCAGGACCTTGAGGCTCCAGTAAAACTGGGTTTAATGTGTTATTTACCTGTTATGTATACAGTTTGTTAATAAAAGGCTGCTATGGCCATTTAACTCCAGCTTGTGGGCATATGTTATTTATAAGGGATGAAGGGAGTGATGGTCAGAGCACAATGGAGACAAAATCATCATCATGTACCTGTCATCATACTGCCATCATAAAGTGCACCTGTCACCTGTCACCCGTCAGTGACCGTGGCGTGTCACCCATCAGTGACTGTGGCATGACACCCATCACCCATCAGTGACCGTGGCCTGTCACCCATCACTGACCGTGGCGTGTCACCCATCATTGACCGTGGAGTGTCATCCGTCACCCATCACTGACTGTGGCGTGTCACCCGTCACCTATCACAGACCGTGGTGTGTCACCCGTCAGTGGCCGTGGCATGTCACCCGTCACCCATCAGTGACCGTGGCGTGTCCCCCGTCACCCATCAGTTACTGTGGTGTGTCAACCGCCACACATCAGTGGCCTGTCACCCAACATTGACCGTGGCCTGTCACCTGTCACCCATCACTGACCATGGCCCATCACCCATCAGTGACCACCGCCAGTCACCCGTGGCCTGTCACCCATCACCCATCAGTGACCACCGCCAGTCTCCCATAACCCATCAGTGACCGTGACCAGTCACCCATCAGTGACCACCGCCAGTCACCCGTCATCCATCAGTGACCACCGTCTGTCACCTGTCACCCGTCACATATCTGTGACCACCGCCAGTCACCCGTCACGCATTAGTGATCACCGCCAGACAACGGTCACCCATCAGCGACCACCGCCAGACACCCGTCACCCATCAGTGACCACCGCCAGACACGCGGCACCCATCAGTGACCACCAAAAGTCACCCGTCACCCATCAGTGACCACCACCAGACACCTGGCACCCATCAGTGACCACCGCCAGTCACCCATCTGTGACCTCCACCAGTCACCAGTCGCCCATCAGTGACCACCACCAGTCGCCCATCAGTGACCACCACCAGTCACCCGTCACACATCAGTGACCACCACCAGTCACCCATCAGTGACCACCGCCAGTCACCTGTCATCCATCAGTGACCACCGTCAGTCACCTGTCACCGGTCACCCATCAACAACCACCGACAGACACCCGTCACCCATCAGTGGCCACCGCCAGACACGCGGCACCCATCAGTGACCACCAAAAGTCACCCGTCAGTGACCGTGGCGTGTCACCCATCAGTGACTGTGGCATGACACCCATCACCCATCAGTGACCGTGGCCAGTCACCCGTCACCCATCACTGACCGTGGCGTGTCACCCATCATTGACCGTGGAGTGTCACCCGTCACCCATCACTGACCGTGGCGTGTCACCCGTCACCTATCACAGACTGTGGCGTGTCACCCATCAGTGACCATGGCATGTCACCTGTCACCCATCAGTGACCGTGGCGTGTCACCCGTCACCCATCAGTTACTGTGGTGTGTCAACCGCCACACATCAGTGGCCTGTCACCCAACACTGACCGTGGCCTGTCACCTGTCACCCATCGCTGACCATGGCCCATCACCCATCAGTGACCACCGCCAGTCTCCCATAACCCATCAGTGACCGTGACCAGTCACCCATCAGTGACCACCGCCAGTCACCCGCCATCAATCAGTGACCACCGTCAGTCACCTGTCACCTGTCACGCATCTGTGACCACCACCAGTCACCCGTCACGCATTAGTGATCACCGTCAGACACCGGTCACCCATCAGCAACCACCGCCAGACACCCGTCACCCATCAGTGACCACCGCCAGACACGCGGCACCCATCAGTGACCACCAAAAATCACCCGTCACCCATCAGTGACCACCACCAGACACCCATCAGTGACCACCACCAGACACCCGGCACCCATCAGTGACCACCGCCAGTCACCCATCACCTATCAGTGACCACCGCCAGTCACCCGTCACCGTCACCCATCAGTGACCTCCACCAGTCACCCATCAGTGACCACCACCAGACACCCATCACCCATCAGTGACCACCACCAGACACCTGGCACCCATCAGTGACCACCGCCAGTCACCCATCTGTGACCTCCACCAATCACCAGTCGCCCATCAGTGACCACCACCAGTCGCCCATCAGTGACCACCACCAGTCACCCGTCACACATCAGTGACCACCACCAGTCGCCAATCAGTGACCACCGCCAGTCACCCGTCATCCATCAGTGACCACCGTCAGTCACCTGTCACCGGTCACCCATCAGTGACCACTGACAGACACCCGTCACCCATCAGTGACCACCGCCAGACACGCGGCACCCATCAGTGACCACCGAAAGTCACCCGTCACCCATCAGTGACCACCACCAGACACCCATCAGTGACCACCACCAGACACCCGGCACCCATCAGTGACCACCGCCAGTCACCCATCACCTATCAGTGACCACTGCCAGTCACCCGTCACCGTCACCCATCAGTGACCTCCACCAGTCACTCATCAGTGACCACCGCCAGACACCCATCACCCATCAGTGACCACCACCAGACACCCATCACCCATCAGTGACCACCACCAGACACCTGGCACCCATCAGTGACCACCGCCAGTCACCCATCTGTGACCTCCACCAGTCACCAGTCGCCCATCAGTGACCACCACCAGTCGCCCATCAGTGACCACCACCAGTCACCCATCAGTGACCACCACCAGTCGCCCATCAGTGACCACCCCCAGTCACCTGTCATCCATCAGTGACCACCGTCAGTCACCTGTCACCGGTCACCCATCAGCGACCACCGACAGACACCCGTCACCCATCAGTGGCCACCGCCAGACACGCGGCACCCATCAGTGACCACCAAAAGTCACCCGTCAGTGACCGTGGCGTGTCACCCATCAGTGACTGTGGCATGACACCCATCAGTGACCGTGGCCTGTCACCCCTCACCCATCACTGACCGTGGAGTGTCACCCATCATTGACCGTGGAGTGTCACCCGTCACCCATCACTGACCGTGGCGTGTCACCCGTCACCTATCACAGACCATGGCGTGTCACCCGTCAGTGACCGTGGCATGTCACCCGTCACCCATCACCCACCTCCACCAGTCACCAGTCGCCCATCAGTGACCTCCACCAGTCGCCCATCAGTGACCACCACCAGTCACCCGTCACCCATCAGTGACCACCACCAGACACCCGTCACTCATCAGGGACCACCGCCAGTAACCCATCACCTATTAGTGACCACTGCCAGTCACCCATCACTCATCAGTGACGACTGCCAGTCACCTATCACCCATCAGTGACCACTGCCAGACACCCGTCACCCATGTGTGACCACTGCCAGGCACCCGTCACCCATCAGTGACCACCGCCAGTCACCCGTCACCCATCAGTGACCACCGCCAGTCACCCATCGATGAACATCGCCAGTCACCTGTCAGTGACCGTCACACCCATGAGTAAACATCACCTGTAAAAGTCTCACACATTTGGCATCGCCATACTCAGGGGGAGTAGCAGAATGTATTTTGGGCTGTTATTTATGCTATGTACATGCTATGTGTTGGAAATTTCATATAAATGGACAACTTTGTGTAAAAATAAAAGCGTTTTGATTTTTTTGCCACATTTTCCAAAAACTACTGGAAAAAAATGACATGTTCAAAAGACTCATTATGCCTCATAGATTATACGTTGTGGTGTTTGCTTTCCAAAATGGGGTCATTTTGTGGGCAATTCCATTGTCTAGTTGCTCCAGGACTTTCAAAAGTGTAATAGGTAGGTGGTTGAGAAATGAGATGTGTAATTTGTGCTCGTATAACGCCTGAAGGTGCTAGTTCAATGTTAGGCCTCTGTATGTGGCCAGACTGTGTAAAAGTCTTACACATGTGGTATTTCCATACTCGGGGGGAGTAGTAGAATGTATTTTGGGGTGTAATTTTTGCTGTGTGCATGCTATGTGTTGGAAATATCATATAAATGGAAAACTTTGTGTAAAAAAAATGCGTTTTCATTTTTTCCCACATTTTCCAAAAACGACTGGAAAAACATGACATGTTCAAAAGACTCATTATGCCTCATAGATTATATGTTGGGGTGTTTTCTTTACAAAATGGGGTCATTTTGTGGGCAATTCCATTGTCCTGGTACTCCAGGACCTTCAAAAGTGTAATAGGGGGTTGAGAAATGAGATGTGTAATTTATGCTTGTAGAACACCTGAAGGTACTAGTTCAATGTTGGGCCTCTGTATGTGGTCAGGCTATGTAAAAGTCTCACACATGTGGTATTGCCATACTCAGGAGGAATAGCAGAATGTATGTTGGGGTGTCATTTTTGCTATGTACATGCTATGTGTTGGAAATATCTTATAAATGGACAACTTTGTGTAAAAAAAATGCGTTTTTATTTTTTTCCCACATTTTCCAAAAACTACTGGAAAAAAATGAACCGTTCAAAAGACTCATTATGCCTCATAGATTATTCATTGGGGTGTTTGCTTTCCAGAATGGGGTCATTTTGTGGGCAATTGCTTTGTCCTGGTGCTCCAGGGCCTACATAATTGTGATAGGTCGTCATGACATTAGATGTGTAATTTATGTCCCTAGAATACCTGACGGCACTCCCTGCATGTTGAGCCTCTGTATGTGGCCAGGCTGTGAAAAAGTCTCAGACATGTGATATCGCCATACTCAGGAGGAGTAGCAGAATGTGTTTTGGGGTGTAATTTGTGGTATGCATATGCTGGATGTGAGAAATAACCTGTTACAATGACAATTTTGTGGGGGGAAAAAAAAGAAAAAAAAATCTTCATTTTGCAAAGAATTGTGGGAAAAAAATTGCAACTTCAAAAAATTCACCATGCCTCTTACTAAATACCTTGGAATGTCTACTTTCCAAAAAGGGGTCATTTGGGGGGTATTTGTACTTTCCTGGCTTGTTAGGTTCTCAAGAAAGGACATAGGTCGTCAGTATATCAGGTGTGATCAGATGTGATCAATTTTCAATGATTGGCACCATAGCTTGTAGACTCTATAACTTACACAAGGAACAAATAATATACACTTATTTGGGTTATTTTTACCAAAGATAGGTAGCAGTATAAATGTTGGCCAAAATTTACAAAGAAAAATTACTAATTTGCAAAATGTTATCACAGAAACAAAGAAAGGCATTTTTTCACAAAATTTTCAATCTTTTTTTATTTATAGCACAAAAAAAAAAAAAAAAGCCTAGTGATTAAATACCACCAAAAGAAAGCTCTATTTGTGTGGAAGCAAATTTCATATGGGTACAATGTTGCATGACTGAGTAATTGTCATTCAAAGTGTGATAGCGCTGAAAGCTGAAAAATGGCCTGGACAGGAAGGGGGTTTTCATGCCCGGTACTGAGGTGGTTAATACCCTAGTCATGCTTTGACTAATCCCCAGTTGTGTTTGTGTCCAGTGCAAACAGGGAAGATACACAGCTCAAGGTATAGGGTACAATATCAGTAGTGGCAGCTAGGCTTACAGTTGCAGGCTAAAGATAAAGGGATAGAGCGGGAGGAAGCACCCAAGGGTAAACACAGATACTCACAATAGTAAATGCTGAGTACATTTCGGCAGGGCTGTGATCTATATGTCAGCCATAGATGTTTACTAGCAGCCAGCAGATGATTTGCAGCCCCGTCATTGCAGATTGATAGTTTACTACTGTGTGCCTGTGTGTGAATCAAGCAGGACTGGGACAAGGGTTGGACAGGAGGGGCAGCTGCCCTAAGCACTGTGCTCTCATGTAAGGTGTGGGGGGCGCTGCATAGAGAGTTGCTACTTACAAGCTGGCAGAAGTACTGGAAGAGGGGGAATTTTTGTTTCTGGAGAATTTTGGCCTGAAAAGTGAACATATGCTTTGGGGCAATCATGCAGATTAGCGCTCAAATGTTTTTGGGATTTTTGGCAACACAAAATGCTCATACATTTGGGGGGGGGGGGTTGCCATTTGGCATCCTTGCCCTGGGTGCTAGATAACCTTGTCTCAGCACTGGATTCAAGCTTACCCCTCCCCCTGCTGTGCTGAATGATGGTGCTCATCTCCAAGGTGCTCCAGCTGGTAGAGACAAGCGCTGTCAATCTGTCCTAATTATGTGTTTATCTTCTTCTACGTAGGGTGGTCGGACAGTGGTAGGGGGAAGGCAAGCTGAACAACCAGGCTGCTCCGCAACCACAGGATGGCTCAGAATGGGACTAAGTGGTCAACCCGGTCTCCTGATTCAGAGGTGATTTGTCATTTGTGTTGATACTTCTTTGATTAATTAAGCACAATATGTATGGATAAAGTAAGGATAGTTAAAGTGGTTGTAAAGTCAGTTACTCCAATTCCTGCCAGCCCCCCTGTAATAACAAGATGTACTACACAGTGTATGGTTTTTTTTTTATAATTCTGCAGCTAAATAACTTTTTTCAAATCACCAATGTGCGGTCGTATTACATAGTTACATATAGTTACATAGTAGGTAAGGCTGAAAAAAAGACAATAGTCCATCCAGTTCAACCTGTGTTGGTGTATTTGTGTCAGTGTCTATAATTATTTCTATATCCCTGTATGTTGTGTTCTTTAAGATATACATCCAAGAGTCTTTTTAAAACATCCATACTCACCGCAGCCACCACCAATTGCGGAAGAGAGTTCCACATCTTTATTTCCCTGACAGTGAAAACCCCCTGCGCAGTTTAAGGTTACACCGCTTCTCATCCAGCCTCATTGTCTGGCCCCATGTCTTCTTACACTCCCTGAGACTGAATAGCTTTTTTCCTATGCTGGGATTCCCATTGAGCTATTTGTAGATCAATACAATGTCCCCTCTCAAGCGTCGCTTCTCCAATGAGAATAAATTTAGTGTTTGCAGTCGTTCTTCATAATTGAGGTCCCCCGGTCCCCTTATTAATTTTGTTGCCCTTCTTTAGACTCTCTCCAGCTCCGGCACATCCTTTCTGAGGACTGGTGACCAGAACTGGACAGAATACTCCAGATGGAACCTAACCAGAGTTTTATAAAGTGTCAGGATTATAGTTTTATCCCTGGAGTATATCCCCTTTTTTATGCATGCTAATATTCTGCCGACTTTGGTAGCTGCAGCTTGACATTGCATGCTACTGCTCAATCTGTCATCTACTAGGACCCCCAGATCCTTCTCCATCCTTGATTCCACCAGAGGTTCTCCCCTAGTGAGTAGTTTGCATTTATGTTTTTTGCCCCAAGTGCATTACTTTACATTTCTCCACATTAAACCTCATTTGCCATTTGTCTGCCAATTCCATTCTTTTGTTCAGATCATTCTGTAAAATTTCTATATCCTGATGTGAAGTTATTGTTTTGCTTATCTTTGTGTTATCCGCAAAAACTGAGACTGAGCTGCTTATCCCATCCTCTATATCATTTATGAATAAATTGAATAGAATTGGTCCTAACACAGAACCTTGGGGTACCACACTCGCCACTCCAGACCAGTCTGAGTACATGTTATTTATCACCGCACTTTGGACATGTCCCTGTAAGCAGTTTTCTACGCAAGCTAAACCTTGTGGTCCATGCCTGCAGATCTCAGCTTGTAAATTAAGTGTTTATGGGGAATTGTATCAAATGCTTTTGCAAAATCCAGATCCACTAAATCCACAGGCCTTCCCCTGTCTAGATGGCAGCTCACTTCCTTATAGAAAGTTTGCAGATTGGTGTGGCAGGAACGACCCTTCGTAAACCCATGCTGATTACTACTAATGATATTTTTTCCTTAGTAAATTTTTGGAAATAGTCCATTGTCATCCCCTTCAAAAATTTACTCACTATTAATGTTAGGTTGACTGGCCTGTAGTTTCCAGGAATATGTCTCTGCCCTTTTTTGAATATTGGTACTACTACCACATTGGCTTTTCTCCAATTAGCTGGTACTAATCCTGTCAGTATGCTGTCTGCAAAGATTAGGAACAATGGTCTGGCTATAACCTGACTTGAGTTCTCTGAGGACTCTTGGGTGTAAGCCATCTGGTCCTGGTGATTTATTTAAGTTTTTTAAGTCTTACCTTGACTCCGGCCTCTGTTAGCCACAAGGGTATGTCCTGTGTTGTGCCACTAAAAGTACAGTAATGGTCAGTAAACCCCTCCTTGTCCTGCATAAAAACTGAGGAAAAGAAGGTATTTAGTATAGTTGCCTTCTTTGTGTCCTCTGTAACCATCCTCTCATCCTCATCTTATGTGTGCAATGTGCTCTGATTTTGCCTTTCTACTGTTATCCACTTGCCGACCAGCTGCGGTTGTTTGATGGCGGCAGGTCGGTTCTATTGTGCAAATCGCCATAGCTGTATGCCAGTGTTTTAAGAGACTATAGGAGCCATCTCTGGAGCCAATGCGATGTCCACCAGCCACCCACAATAGCTCCTCACAGAGCCAGAATGGGGATCTGTTGATGTAAACAAACAGATCCCTGTTCTGACAGGCAAGTGGATCGGGAATAGCTTTCTCTCTCCACCCCCAATCGCTACACTCCCCCCACAGTTAGAAACACCTTCCTAGGGAACACTTTACCCCTTGATCGCCCTCTTGTGTCAACCCTTTCCCTGCCAGTGGCATTTATACAGTAATCAGTGGCTATTTAAAGCTCTGATCGCTGTATAAATGTTATTGGTCCCAAAAAAGTGTCAAAAGTGTCCGATCTGTCTGTGGCAATGTTGTAGTCCCAATAAAAATCACAGATCGCTGCTATTACTAGTAAAAAAAAATTAATAATAAAAATGCCATAAATCTGTTCCCATAGTTTGTAGACGCGATAACTTTTACACAACCCAATCAATTTACGCTTATTGCTCTTTTTTTTTTACCAAAAATATGTAGAAGAATACATATCAGCGTAAACTGAGGAATACATTTGTTTTTTTATATCATTTTTTGGGATATTTATTGTAGCAAAAAGTTTAAAAAAATTTTGTTTTTTTTTTAAATTGTCGCTGTTTGTTTGTTCATAGTGGAAAAAATAAAAACCACAGACGTGATCAAATACCACCAAAAGAAAGCTCCATTTGTGGGGAAAAAAAGGACATCAATTTTGTTGGGGTACAGCGTTGCAATTGCGCAATTGTTAGTTAAAGCGATGCAGTGCCGTATTGCAAAAAGTGCTCTGGTCAGGAAGGGGGTAAATCCTTCTTAGGCTAAAGTGGTTAATATATCTAAAAAATGTCTATGTTATTTTTTTTTACTCTCCTCCATTATCTGTTGCTCGTAATCTTTTTTAGCCACCCTGATTGAGTTTTTACACTTCTTGTTCCATTCCTTGTAGTGTTGGAATGCTGACAGTGACACACTGTGTAGTACACCTTGTAAATACAGAGGGGCTGGCAGGAATTGGAATCACTAACTTTACTGCCAGAAAAAATAGTGGCAAGAGAGGGGGGAGGCTCACACACAGACTCCCGAGTTGACAGGCAGGGAGGGAGGAGGAGAGGGAGAGCAGCGGGATGACGGAGGCACGTTAACTGACCATGGTATCTTGGATCTGCAGCCATGATTACCGTGGTCAGTATACTAAAGAGGACACAGGAATAGGCAGGATCAACCAGGCATATTACAACATAGAAAGAGACAATTCACACCATACAAGTACTATGTGGTTTAACATGCTTTTTTTTTTCTTTTAGGGTTACAACCTCTTTAACCAGTTGCCGACCGCCCGCCGTAGATTGACGGCAGCAACATGGCTCGATATTGCTGTCACCTGACCGCGGAACCTCAGCGCGCACGCCACCGGAGGCGCGCTCGCACGCTCACTGTGTAGAGGGGGAGCCAGGGAGCAGGTAGGGAGGACTCGATGTCCGCTGGCTACCTGCGATCCATCCCCCGCAGTGAAAGAACGGGATCCGTGTGTGTAAACACACGGATCTCCGTTCTGACAGGGGAGAAGGAGAGTGATCGCATGCTTCCAGTATATGGGAGCCGCGATCACTCTCCTTCCCCACTCAGCCCAGCCCCATACAGTTAGTAACACATCCTAGGAAACAAAATGAACCCTTTAATTGCCCCCTAGTGTTAACCCCTTCCCTGCCAATGACATTTACACAGTAATCAGTGCATTTTCATAGCACTGATTGCTGTATAAATGTCATGTCCGCTGCAATGTCGCAGTACCGCAAAAATCGCAGATAGCCGCCATTACTAGTAAAAAATAAAAAAAAATAAAAACCCCATAAATTAATTCTCATTGTTTGTAAACCTGACTTGCGCAAACCAATCAATATACGCCGATTGCGATTCTTTTTTTTCCCCAAAAATATAATGAAGTATATATATCGGCCAAAACTGCTGAATAAATTTGTTTTTTTTTTTTGTTTTTTTTTGGATTAGTATTTTAGCAAAAAGAAAGAAATATTGGGTTTTTAGCAAAATTGTCACTCTTTGTTTGTTTATAGCGGTGATCAGAAGTGACGCAGAGGTGATCAAAAACTCTATTTGTGGGAAAGAAAGGAGGTCAATTTTGTTTGGGTACAGAGTCGCACAACCGCGCAATTGTCAGTTAAAGTGACGCAGTGCCAATGCACAAATAGTGCTCTTGTCATAAAGGGGGAAATCCTTCCGGGGCTGAAGTGGTTAATACAGACAGCATAGTAACTGGAAGAGTCAAAATACAAATGCATTTAAATGTGTAGTAATAACTAGGGATGGGCTGGCTGTTCGAGTCGAACGTAAGTTCGACTCCAACAATTCCCGTTCGCCTGTTCGGCAAATTTAGAACATTATGGGGCGTTTGCGGGAACTTTATGCGCCCCATAATGCATTCCAATTGCGGGGAAATGTCGCCCGCTGATTGGCCAAGGCATGCACATGACCTGCATGCTTTAGCTAATCACAGAGCGCTCTGCTGTGAGAGATATGATTGGCTAAAGGCAGGGTGCCTTTAGCCAATCACTGCTCAGCAGCCTCAATCCAGACCCCACACTATATAAAGCCGCTTGTATAGCGGCTCTATGTAGTGTGTTAAACGGTGGACAGTGAGCTTAGCTAGCGGCGTGCAGGCAGTTCAGTGTAACTAGTGATTACTGTGAAATAAATGATAGATAGATAGATAGATAGATAGATAGATAGATAGATAGATAGATAGATAGATAGATAGATAGATAGATCTATATACAGTCAGTTAGTGCAGGCTGTGCAAGAATATATATATATATACCTATGTGAATAGGTATGGGGTAAATTGTACCCCTACCCATTCACCAAAAAAGGAGTAAAGTGGTACAAAAAACAAGAGGCAGTTTTTGACAAGTCCTTTATTGTGTAAAATAGCTCTTCTTCTGTCTTCTTCCTTCCTCTCTTCGTCTTCAGTCTTCATCTTCTTCCTTTTTCTTTCACCGCCCCCGCGCCCACTGCCACAGCTGAGCGGGGTTCCCCTTAAAATCCATACCAGACCTGAAGGGCCTGGTATGGACTGGGGAGGGGGGGGGGCTGGGCAACGCAATGCTTTTTCAGTGATTTCATGTATATTGCTGGGAACCAGCAATACATTACAGCCGCAATAATAAATGACAATTTTTACTTTGGAAATGTCATTTTGCTCTGGCTATGTTCTAAACATCACAGAGGTGTGCCCTTTTACAGGCAGACTAAGGTTACTCCCAGGCACAATATTTAAAGAAATATTTCATTTTTATTGTTTCACTTTAAGCATTATTAAAATCACTGCACCTGAAAACATTTTTTTGCATTGATACATGTCCCCTAGGACAGGACCCGGGTCCCCATACACTTTTTATGGCAATAACTTGCATATAAGCCTTTAAAATTAGCACTTTTGATTTTTTTATGTTCGAGTACCATTGATTTTAACGGCGTTCCCACAAATGTTTTGCCTGTTCTCAAGTTCTGGTGCGAACCGCACCGGGGGGTGTTCGGCCCATCCCTAGTAATAACACAAAAACTGAAAAATGTTCTGGCCTTTCAAACTACAATCTGGAAGGATCTGGCATTGGAATGAGATTGACTAAAAAATTAAAGTGCTATCTTAAGAGGTGAGCTTTAGAGTTCAATACATTTTTTGAAAAAAAAAATCTGAATAAGGCAACCATAGGAAAAAAAGGACAAGAAATAGTCCCCAAAATAGAAAATCTAGTGTACAAATGAAAATGTTGTCATCAAATAAGAATAAACAGGATATGGAAAATGTTGAGTCAAACTTTTTTGCATAGTAAATTTCAACACTATACAGAACCATCTTTATGGATATTTGACATTAGTGTGTGCAATAAGAATCTCTTTTTCTCACTCTTGTGTGGCACCTTCTGCTGAAGAAGATAAGAGCAGGAAAAGGCTGAGAAAAGGGGAACAGAAGAATAGAAGAGAAGAAATCAAGGAACTGGAAATGCAGAGTAAGAAAAGACAGACTTCAGTTTTGTGATGTTAAAATGTTTTAGGAAGACACACAGCTGTTGTCAGTCTTATCAACATATTCCAAAGTTATCATTCAATGTCAGTTTGTGCCTTTAAACAAGATCCAAGCAGGTCAGGTTTTAACATTTTGTTCTATTTTTCCCTCTAGTCTAGTATCTAGCTCCGGTTCCCCTAATTCTGCCATTCATCTTGCCAATGGTTTTCATTAATGCAATGCCAGGTTTAAGAGTAGGGGAAGCAGAGCAACTACTGTACCTATCTAAACCTCAGAGGAAAAAATATTATATTGCAGCTTACCAATCCCTAAATGGTAGCATTTTTTTAGACTTTTTTTCCCCTTTATTTGCACCTGGTCATCCAGCCGGTAAGCCTGTTATTTTTAAACTTCCTTTAACACACATAGCTGTCCAGCAAAAGTGGCAGTTAAAGGGTTGAGATAGATCTTTGAACCTTCGCAAAGAATGCTTACAGTGGTCAAGTTCAATTCATTTATGTAGACCTTTAACCCAAAAGGTATGTAGCGCTACTCCTGTAGGAACCACAGGATTACTGTCCAGCTCTTCCACACAGGCAGGGCCGGTGCCAGGATTTTTGTGTACATAGGCGAAGGTGCATTTTGGTGCCCCCCCCCACTATAGATAGTGTAACGTGTAACACCAAATGTCATATACTACCTACAGGGTAGGAGAGCCGTCTCGACGACAGACCCCAGTCCTCAGCCCCCCCCCCCCCCGTGGTTTTACGTGGAAGCGGATACATGTGTTTTTAGGACCGTGGCCGGGACGGACACACCTTCTCGACCTGTCATTAGGACACCAAGGATGTCCTCATCGCGATGTATGGAAAACCCAATTTCCAGATGTATTTACTTAACTTGAACTGGTGACATTCGTAAGAAA